>HE672058.1:88473-109500 GCA_000313835.2 Heliconius melpomene melpomene
CCTTCCTAACGGAAGTATTTTACACACTATTTTTAAGTGGCCTTTTTCACCACACGCATCACAGTTGTAATGCTTAAAACGACACTTGCCTTCAGCATGACCGAATTTACCGCACCGCGAGCATGCACGTGCCGAGCGGCTGACGCTCGCGCCGCCGCCACCGCCGCCGCCGCCGGTGCCACCACGTGCCCGCGGACCGGCTGCGCCCGCGCCGATCCGGTGCAAGCCGTCGTCATCGAGCGGAGGTGCGCTGGATTGCGCGCTAGCCGAGTTGCCTGAAGCTCTCGCCGTAACCGCGTGCCGCTCCGCCGCCTCGAGCGCCAATGCCAATTCCACCGCTCGCTTGTAGTCTAACTTACTCTCTGCGAAGATTCTTGATCGCATATCTTCATCGAACAGTCCCGAAACAAATTGATCCCTCAAACATACTTCTAAACAAGAACCAAAGTTGCACGTTTTCGCAAGATGTTTTAATGCTTGTAGGTATTCACGAATACTTTCACCTTGTCTTTGCACACGTTGGCGAAAAATGTGCCTCTCCGCGATCTCGGACCGTTCCGGTTCTAAGTGTTCCTTCACTAACTTTACAAGGTCGCCGTAAGACTTTGTTTCAGGTATGCTGGGAGCACACAAGTCGCACATTAAATCGTAGCATTCCGCACCCACTACAGTTACCAACGTGGCCACTTCCAATGACTTATCTATGTTATTCAACATAATAAACTGATTCACTCGTCGAACATAAGCGTCCCAATTGCCATTTCCTAAATTATATGGTTCAACTCGTCCAATAGGCATTGTTATTAATTTCGAACTAACACGTGTAAGTAAATGATCCTCGTCGCCACTGTTGTGTTTAGGGACACGTCAATGAGACACGACAGCTCAACGCAGACTGGTTTATTACTCACTACAGATTTACGATACAGAACACAAACAAACAAACTCTTCCGCTTTATTATATTAGTATAGATATACTTTATGATGTGGCATATAGTGAATTACTTAATTTTCCAGGTTCTATTTATTTAGATATGGCTTTAAAAAATATATATGGCTATTATTTTTTTTTATTATAAAGTTTTTACCTTTCAGTATCGTTACTGTAAAATTTATATTTTTGTATTTATAATAATGTCACATTTATATTTATATTTAACCAACAGTCTATTAGAACTACACGTACATATAGCCTGAGTAAGATCATTGTCATCTTAACGATTCAAATTCTAGATTGGAGTTGCTCTAGCCATTTACCATGGGAAGCTTAGCATAAAGATTAGGAGATATCAATTGAAACTGTTGAATAACAATGTCTGATTGTATATACAAAATAAACTATAGCCTAGATGTTGCCTCGATTTAATAGCTATACAATAAAAAAGTTTCAATCAAATCGGTCCAGTAGTTCCGGAGATTAGCGTGTACAAACAGACAAATAAACAGACTGACAGACATTTTTTTTTGTGGATTTGGGCTCTATTACTGTTCCTAAACCCCCCCTCAATTATTATTTTATAAGTATATTCAATGTACAGGCGCGCCATTTTTACTTCTTTATTAGATGTATAGATTTCATTTTATTTACTGAATTTGAACCAATGATCTCTGGACTTAATAAAAACGTCAACTACATACATACCCCGCTAGTTCTCTACAAGTACATACATACCCTACTGGTTCTCTACAATTTAATGTCTCTAAACCTTAATCAGCCCTTTGTCAACCTGCCACAGTACCTTATTTATTATTCGATGGAAACTTAAAAGAACAATAATGGTATACTCTCTAACAAGTGGAATAGAATATTAAAGACTAAATGCCGGTTATAGTTAAATAAACGTACATACGTTTTATAATATAGTAGCGACCCGTTTGTGGCTTCGCCCGCTTGAAATACGAATTTATTTATATACTTATTTTTGCGTTCTAATAACATTAGAAAGACAATATCTTTCTGTTAAAATACCCACCAAGTGCAAGTCGGACTAGTTTCGGAGATATTTGTGAATAAACATACAAACAAACATATACACTTATAAAATTTTGCATATGTAGAAGCGCAAACTATACTCAACCAATATTACATAAAAACTCATTTTCTTAGCTTCAAACTGTATCCTGCACATAGCATGGTAGGCAGAGGGAAAGTGGCAACCTAATGATAAGATACTCCGTTCCCATTAAGACACTACCGTCCCCCATTTCTCGACGAATTCTGGAGACATTGCGTTAAGACGACAAAATAAAAAAAAATCTATAAGTTTAACGAAATATCTTATTTTCTCTTTTCTCAAATCTTTTAATGCAGTAAAGCTAGGAGTAACATTTAGCAGCTTTCCATTTATCGAAGCTCTCGTGGCATTAGCCGTTTAACCACAGAATTGTTCTATTATATACAGACAGTAAGAACTATTAGAACTACATAGTAGACGTCTACAAAGGCTCCTTTAGCTTGATAATTTTTGTAGCTTCACGTTGTTTTCCTCATATAGTAGATTAGGTTAAAGAACTTAGTGGTAGGTCACTCCGTGCCCCATTATGTATATTTCACTACAAAACAAAAATAATTCAATGGCTTTTTTTTCATTTTCGTAAGAAATTTCGACAAGTGATCTCTTTTACACTCTCCAAGTAACATACATGATAAGTTTTAACGCCAAAATGAACAACTTTAATTCCACCCGAGAGAGTATGGAGATAAATAATTTTCATTTGTCTCCTCTTGCAAGACAAAGCGTGGTGTCAAGCTCCGCCGTTATACAATGTCTGTTTCTGTTTTTATCTGAGAATAATGTCTTAAAATGAAGTTCCCACTGACTATCCTACTATTTGCGACTACTATTAAGAATATTAAATCAATATCTATTAAAGGCTAATAACTGTATGAACTATAGAACAATAAGATTAACAAAATAATTGGCAATATACATGAGTTATCAACATAATAGTAACGTAATCTCATATACAATACGTAAATAGATATATAAACCACATGTACGATGATTCAATTAAAGCACATTGCTATTGTTTCTATAATATTTGATTCATAGATCTATGACTATATAGAATTCAATTTATATTATACTAGTGGACCCGAACGCGGCTACGCCCGCTTGAACTATACGAATATTTATTAAATATATTTATGAAATTATTTTCAGTTTTCAATAGAGAGAAGCGTTAAGCAAGCTATTGAGTTGAATTACTTTGTTGTAGTTTCACGCTTTATCCCTTACTGGGTAGCCAGAGAGAAGCGCCCAACGACGAACGATCTCTGCATTCCTCTTTCACCTCGTCCACTGTCACTCTTCATATATGCCCTCCATGGAGTCTTCGTCAAAAGACTTGACTTTTCTTCAGCATCATCGATACTGTGATTTCGAAGGTCAACCGAGGACTCCCCTTGAATCTCTTACCAATCACTCTTTCTTCATTATTTTTTGCTATTCTTTCACCATTCTCAATGTGCTCAAACCACTGTGTGTGAGTCAGCGTAGCCGAAACCACAAAGGTTCCTTTACACTCTAAAAGGAACCTGCTAAAATGTACTTTATTATAGCAGTGTGAAATCAAGAATGATCATGATGTACTATGTACGTACTCTTGTGTGATCAAATAAAAAAATATCCTGCCAGATTTGAACCTGTAACTATGACATTTTTACTTACGATTCCGTTTCAAATACAATTTAATTAGTGTTGCGTTATAAATGATGAAGCTATGCAAAACTGTGAATGGCATTCAATTTGTTATCGACGTGACACTTGCTATTAGGTGAGCTTGTTCCGTTTTTCGCATTGTTTATATAATATTATTTTCTTCTTTAGAAAAACCTAACAAAATATTTTTTTTAGAAATCGTATAAACGTTTGTGGTATGTTGTGGGATCGATTCCCATTTGAAGTAATGAATATTTTTGCTCTAGTTACAAGAAAAAATATACTTAAGCCATTAAATTCAGACACTCGTCACGCTATATCTAGAAAGTTCGGCGGAGAGTAAACAGACAGATTATCAGAAACATAGAGATTTATCATTAACTCTTTTCAAAGTAAAAAAAAAAATGATTTTAGCTTTAACCATGTCATATCAAATTTGTATATGCATTTTTTTAATAAGATTTTCTCTTATTTATTATGAAATATTTTAATCATGCTTTCATCTTTTATTTCATGGAACTGTTTGATTTCCGGTGATCGAAATATTGCTTCAATAATTGGATTTTTTATTTTTATATCATGTATATGTTATATAGCTTCAGAGAAGGCAAAGAGAACCTAATGCAAAGAGATTCTGTTAATCATAACAAGCCCCTAACCATCGTAATTAATGTCGAAACTTGCATATAAGGGAATAGATATAGCACTCACATAAGTCACTCCGTTCTCCACTTATGGTCTCTTTTAGATATTTCATATTTTGGGTGGCAATACCAATTTTTACATAGGGCTTATACATATATTATTTTAACGGCGCTATACTGTCATCTTAGAAATAAATTGATTTGATTCAAATATGAATTTTATATTATTAATTGTTTCTTGTATTCATTATAATATGAACATATGAACGTTGGTAGAGTTTCGAACCCACGACCATTATGTAAGTCACGTTAGGTTTTTTTCTACCATACCAAACTTTGGTACTAGAAATTTAAAAAAATCATAGGTACTATTCATAAACTTTTTAAAACTTGCTTAATTAGTCGGCATAGGCGAAGCATTGAGAGACTTTTTTGTTGAGTGAATTGAAAAGTTCCTAAATTTTAAAAATGATTTCCTTTTCCACAGCACCAGCGCCAACGAGAGCGTGTTACAAGTAATTAGTAAAGTTGTAAACATGTATGAAAATTTGGAATTTTACAACATTTCTATTTTATTTTTAGGGCAGAGCTGTGTAAACTAAAAATAGAATTAGTAAAACAGTCAAATGATAAGTCACTATGTTTTTCACTTTTATATTATAGGTATTTGAACATAACTTAAATACCTTATAATTAGCTATAACTTTCATATAGCTTTCATAGATAAATTGACTGTACGACACACAGAATGAATGAAAATGAATGCATTTATTCGATTCGAACCAATAGTTCTTGAGATTGGCGCTATCAAAGAGTTTGTTACTCTCCGTTACTCATTTTCTGCCTAATTCTGCCATTAGGTGTTCATTGGCGGAATTCAACGCCGTGTTTTGCTTCGACACCATAGCGAAGTAGACAATATTAAACGTTTCATTTCCACGAGTGAGATTCGAACCCATAACCTGTCGCGTTTACTCACACTCTGTGCCCCTCCACCACGACTGGGCTCAAAATCGCCTAAAAATATTAATACTTTCACAGAATAAAATTTATACCAGAAAATTTCTTCGCCTTACAACGTTTAATGCTCTTTGGTCACAAAAGGGCTCGCAGAAAGAATCGACGTTGCGATTCAGAGGATGAATGCAACTCGCATTCTATTGAAATATCAAGTTCGAAATCATGGTTGAAGCGGTTTCACGGTAAATTAAATGGAAGGAACGACTTTATGATACTTATGTAGGTATAAGTCTTGTGTATTGTAAAGATTTGTAGTACTTAAAAAATATATTTAATCGAATCTTGGAGGTCTTTGTGGCGCAACGGTAACGGTAACGGTCTTGGCAGTAAACGTGACGGTTGTGAGTTCGTTTTCCAGTAGGTGGAATGAATTTTAGTTTTATTTCTTCGTTCTAGTAACACTACAAAACAAGGCGTTGAGCTCTAAAAATTGGACGATCCGTGGAAAACGAAGTGTCTTAAAATTAGGTTCCCTATGCCTACCTTCTATAGGCAGGATACATCGTGAATCTATAAAACGCGAATAAATTGTACGGAATAGAGACAACGAAAAAATTTTATTACTTAAAGCAAGTTGCCTACTCTAACACAATTTTTTTCTCCGTTATTTTCATTCGCTCGTATAATTTATCTAAATAACTGTTATTTAAAGAAAATATTTACCAAACGTTTTTGAATACAGGATACTTTTATCAACTACCCACTCGTTATTTATTCACGGAATCGTCTATAACTTATTTTCTAACGAAAATTAGAATATAAAACCTAAGGCGGTACCTAAAAAGGTTATATTTAATAGTCTATTATAATATGTTTGTGAAAAGGCTATCACTTGCCAGAAGGCTACCTCGACTATAGAAAATTTTCAATGCCTAAGGGAATCTTTGGACTTTTTTCACAGAAGCGATTTCGTTTCACATTTATATGGCCGTTAGTTGTGGATTGTAACTTATTCTTTGTAATAAGGTGAAATTATGTATTTATCCAATGATATAATATATTACTGAACGAAATTAAGTTAAAACATTTAGTTTGGAACTTTCCGCCGAATTTTTGAGATTCATTGCTTGTTTAGTGGCGGAACTTAACGCCAGACCTTCTCTATGAGAGCCTCCAATTGCAGTCAAACTCTAGCCCACTGCGCCACTATAGCCTCAAATTAAAAGTTTTTTTATTCTTTTGCTAAAAATTATAAACAACACTATAAAAACATATATTATATTAAGTATTTTAATAAAGAAGCTACTAATAGTCACATATATATTTTTAATAATGTAAATAAAACTAAACTGTCGTGGTACAGCAGTCCAGTGCCTGACTGTAAACGTGACGGTTATGAGTTCGATTCTCACTTGGGGAACGAATGAATTCAATTCCCCCACTAAACACGCCTTGTCTCCAAAATTAAGCAAAAAGTGAGGAACGGAGTGCCTTACTAGGTTCTTTCTGCTTACTCTGCTGTATACGAATACTTAGTATAGTTAAAAAAATATTAGCAACGAAAACCTCTTCTTCACAATATACTTAATTAGGCGACTTTCCTTTCATTAGAATCATATTTTGTACATCTCACGTTGTATACAAATCTCTTTTTTCATTAAAACACTGAAAATAAATCATAATTAGGACGTACTTAGATCAAAAGGGGAGGTCAGCTTTTAATTTACTGTCTCCATACAAAACGGACTTATTATATTGTTGACGAGTGTACCGGAGTTGACAAAGCAAACAGATATGATAGGGTTGACATATGCTCTTTAGAATAATATAATTGTTTATTTTTTGTTTATGATTTTGTCTGTGTTTATGTGATGTTGTTGGAATTGAATAATATTTGAGTATGATGATATATTTTAGGCATCTCACACAGGTGTGTTAAATTGCGCAGGTGTATGTATGTTGGTATGTTGTCCACAGGTTTCTCAGAAAATAAAATTCATATCGAAGTCACCCATTTTGATTTATATAAGCACTATTTCGGCTTTGGGAATAGTCTAAATTTCATCAAAATTGATTTAGTCGTTTTTGAGATATCAAGAGGTATCTCGGCAATTTATAGGAATTTGCAATTATTTTAATTTTTAACACTAATTTTATAGTAATAAATATATGGTGGCGCAGCTTGACACTATTTGTCTTGCCATGTTGAGAATATTTTAGATATAAACACTTCTCGTAATGAAATCAAACTGACAATAGAGTCAAATAATGTATTTGGTTGAACGGTTGTATTAATTTCAAATATTATTGACACCAATTAAAAAAATAATTGTGTTTTGTGGTCCATTGGCGATGAAGTTAATAATTTATATGTAAACCACTTGCGGCTACAATCACAACAACATACAATCAATTATTTTTATTTCACCAGGCTAGTAAATCCGCAGATAATAATATTTATTATAAATAAAAATTTAACTTACTATAATCAGTTCAAACATATGTCCACGACCAATATCCCTTATCCAATAAATCCATACCTATATTATAAATTCGAAAGTAACTGTGTCTGTCTGTCTGTCTTTTACGCAATCAGGGCCAAACCGCTAATTTAATTGTGATAAAATACTCATATAGACTCATACTTGAGGGTCTCGGGATAAACATAAGATACTTTTTTTCTCATATTTATAATATTTTCAATATATATAGCAATATTTTATAATACTTATTAATTTGACATGCAATTTATTCCGCGTAATAATAACCGTCGCTATGCGACCGTTTTCTAAGCAACTATTTGTAGTTATATAGTTTGTTGTTAGAAAACGTCACCCAAAATGAGCTTGCTTAACGCATCTCTCTATTGAAAGCTGAAAATAATTTCATTAGTATATTTAATAAATATTCGTATAGTTCAAGCGGGCGTAGACGCGTTCAGGTCCACTAATAAATAAATAAATGCTAATTCAAATATTTAAACCAATGAATATTGTTTAAAGTATATAATATAATATTTTCCAAAATCAACTTTGTATAAAATAATTCAAAGTTTCAACATCACGTACAGCGATTACAATAATTTGACAATCTCACTCCGCTCGGGAATACTGCTGTCCTTCATTTGTAAAACTGTCACGCGTTTATCTCTAAAATAGTAATTTACCTGTTTCATGACACTTATGTATTTAAATTTTTAACGTTAAAAGTTTTCTTTTTGAGGTGTTCGTGCCGCAGTAAGTTATCGATTGTATAGGTACAGGTTCAATTTTTAATTTCACGCTGCATCCTGCACATGGCAGATGGAACCTAGTGATAAGACACTTCCATGTGCAACTTCCGCTGAATTCTTGAAGCATTGAGCATTGAATAACGGAGAGTAGTAGCTTTGCTCATTACCAGCGAGGAAATTAAAATATTAAATATCCGTTACACAATCGTCGTGTCTACTATAGCACGCGTGTGTCACTGGGCCCAAAAAATATTATATAGTATTTTTAATATAGATGTTCGTACGAGTATATGTATATAAATTGATGATAATCAAGCTGTATTTATATTTATTAGTCATATTTTCATATTATTACACAATTAAATAATGATATCCCCAAGTAAAATTTGAACCCATAATTATTACAATTAATTATACAACTTTACGTTCCCAAGGGCTGTGCAAAATATATTTTTCCAAATTTTAGAAAAGCTCAAAAGCTGTGTTTAGAGTTTATAAATTGGCAACCCTACTCCCGCGGGATCACCGTCGCGCCGCTGTCCGAGCATTATTTCTGTCACGAATTTATCAACAATTATAATTCACTTTGTGAAAGTAACAATTACTTTTATTTTTTTGTTTAAAATGTTTGTAATATTTACATTTTTGTTTAGTAAGAATTATTCATAATTTTAGTATAATAAATAGAATTATGAAAATGTATGAATTACCTTTACATATTTAATATATAAAAATCTTACGTTACTGAATGACTGACAAACAAATCAGAGGCTTATAAATATGGGCCTGAGTAACAGAAACAGTATCGTGAATATCTATTTTTACCTAAGTAAGTAAGTGTAAGAAGGCAGAGGTAACATGGGAATCTAGCGTTAAGATACTTTGTTCCCCACTTTCCGCCGAATTCTGGATTCTGGAGCGGCAGAACTCAACGCCGCGCTTTGCCTCGTGACCAAGCGAGGTAATAGCCCGGAGAAATTACACAATAAATATTTCATTTTTCCGAGTGGGAAACGAACCCACAATTGTCGCGCCTACAGTCACAACGGCCATGTGTCACGGCCCCAAAACTAATGTTAAATTAAATTTATATCAATAAAACTCGTAGTCCAACTATTAGGTATAATATATTTATTATATTAACAAAAACAAAGAAAGGAGTCGTTATAAATATACGTATAAAAATACGTTATACGTATGAAATTTTAAATTAAAAAAAATATTCGTTTAAAACTTTCTATGAAGCTTAATAACACTTTTAGCGTAAAATTCTCACGGTGTATTTCAAACTTCAAAATGTTGAATGGCTACTTCAATTATTTCATTTAAAAAATGCGGGCTTTTTTTTATTTTTTTTTAATTATTGTATTTACCTTTTACCTTTTATCTACGCTATGTGGTGTAAACGAAGATGATATTTGTTTATTTATTTTTAGTTTTACGCTATATGGTTCCTAGGTTCCCTCTGCCTACCTTGATGTGTGCGGAATACAGCGAATAACAGCGTACGACACTTTTTTAGAACGCGAGGTAATTCTGACCGCTGAAAGAATGCGTAATATAGAAATGGATAGAGCTCAAAGAGATTTTTTCAATTAGAACTGAGAGAGAGAGAGAAGTTCCTAAGATTAGCGCATTCAACCAATAAAACTCTAGCTTTATAATATTAATGTACTGGAGAGAATATGAAAATAAATATATTTAACACCGTAGTATCAAAATATAACAAATTTAACGTGAAATCGTTTGGAAAATGACAAAAATGTTATAACACCGAAACCTGTCACGTTGTCAGTTCTCGATAAAATATTCAGATATGATAAAGTATGGGTATACGTATTACGTACACTCACCCTAAAATAATTTCGTTAGCGAGTAGAGCTTGGGGGTGAATTTTTATTATAGGAATGAAATTTGGCGTTGGTAGGAGATATGCTCGAAAACTTGACTTTTGATACCGCAAAATTATCGATTACTTTCATTTTGTTTCGCAAATCGATATGCAAGTTTTATAACGCACGGAAAATGAAGAATGAAATATCTTAATTATACATTTTTTCAAGCTTGACTTAACATGTTAAACAGAGGAAACCTGGTGTCAAAACACTGTGCTCCTTATTTTTGTCCAATTTTCAAGACATTGCATGTTCAAGGAGTATAGTTTTCTTTAAGTATCCCCTTAAATTAGGGGGATAAGTGAGAGGAACTTTTACTCTTTTAGGGGCTTATTATTACACATTATATGTTGATTACGGAAAGAAAAAGGGTATACTTTGTTTTGTTACCGGGCATCGAATCCATAACCAAAATTATACCAACAGTCACTAACCTAGAAGTGTACACTCTCAATTAAAATTTATATTATTTTCTAAATATAAAATATTGTATTAATTAAAGCAACAAACCTCAAATATAGTATCAAAATGTCGAGAGGCATACTACGTTATTTCAAAAAGAAACTTGTACAAGTAGTTTTTGATTGTCACTTCAATGGAAAAATACGGTATATCTGTCTGTTAAAATTCTCATTGGAAATGTGAAATTGAAAGTGGCATGAACGCGACGGTTGTAGGTTCGTTTCCCAGTAGAGTGAATGTATTATTTTCATTATCTCACTGGTGTAAAGATAAAACGCAGCATAACGTTCCACCACTCAACACGCAATGTGTTGAAAATTGGGGAGCGGAGTGTCTTAACACTAGGTTCCCTCTGCCTACCTCGCTTTGGGGAAAAAGCCTGAAATACCTTTTTATAATTACATTCACTCTGCCTATAACACAATACTAAATAAGGATAAGAAAACCACACGTTTTGGATACACCACTTGATTGCCTTATTTAAATAAAGTCTCATTGTCTTAATTAAAATACAATTTTGTCTAATAAATGTATTTATAATAAGTACGTAGGTATATTCCTATTTATATTTTTGTCTGTTTTGCAATTTGTAAACTGGAAAAGTTGTTGAATTTCGAAACTAAGGATTTACCGTGTTTAACTAGACATGGATGATAACTAAAAAAATAAAAGTAATAGTTAAAGATGTAAAATGGAATGGAATTCTCTCTTAAGGTTCCATTCTCTTAATGTTTCATTCCAGGTGATTTTTCAAAAACACTTTGTTTTTTCAGGTGCACATAGTTATTTACACGATACCAAAGACAAATATATTTTTTAAGGGCCAATTTTCGAAACAGCTGAACCGTTTTTATTGAACTAACACTGAAAGGAAGAGGGGGTTCTGGAGCAACATATTTTTTTATGTCAAAATTCTCGCAGGATGGAGTTTACGCAGAAAAAACGTTTGAAGTGTGCCACCGCCTGCCTCGATAAATGTGAAGTAACTAAGCATTTATCCATGAAAACGATAATTTATGAGAATAAGATCAGATTATTTCCCAAAAGAATTAAACTACATTTTAATATCTTAAGTGCATAACAGTATAGATAACTATACTAAAATAATTAATATTTTTCCGTAAATTCACTTTAACATAAATAAACTTCATATAGTTCAAGCAGGCGAAGCCGCTAGTACAATATATTTATCAAAATTCCCATGAATAAACTTTGAACCTATTATTACCTATTATTGCGTATAGTCACACATAAGCTACGATGGTATTTATGGTGTTTTTCTCGAAGTTTTTCACATTTGAAATAGTTTTAGTATTCACAACAATATTTCAAGTAAGCATTCTGTTTTGAAGAAACTTAAGTAAGTTTGGACTGGATGATAAATGGTTTAAAGAACGTAGTGTTCTTTTTAAATAAATAACTTACATAATAATATAGTGAGGTCGTCGTGGCGCATGGGCACAAGCGACTGTAAACACGAAGGTTGTAGGTTCAATTCCCACCCGGGAAAGTGTATTTGACATTTGTTATTTCATCATCGCTCCAGTAACAAAACAAAAAAGCGCGACGTTGAGATTCGCCACACAACACGCAATGCCTCGGGATTTCGGCGGAAAGTTGGTGAAGATGACATAATACAGTACATAAGCAGAGAATATCAAAAATATTCTCCACTTTTCTCAAATAAATATATTACAACGGGAGACAACCCAAAAAACTCATTTGCCTAATCAGATAAAAAGAAACATGTACATAATTGAATATGTTTTCCTTTGTTTGAGATTTGAACCCACTCATGATTTTAGAAATACAAGTTGGACGGTTCCCAACTTTGATACAACGGCGCCAATAAATATAAATTCTACTTACGTATTGTAGTTTAGGAAAAATTGTTATTTATATTATGTCTATTAGTGAAAATTGCTTTAAAATTCCTTACGTACTTTAAATTAAATTTTTTTATACTATGCAACAAAGATAATTATAATTTTATTTTGTAAATTTAAACTAACAATTAAACAATTAACATACGAAAGGACACTTTGTAAAATGGGAATATACTCGGAAGGTTTAAACAATCTGTGACTGTGGCGCCATCCCACAGACCCTTGGAAATTTGGTCACCTGCCTCTGCCAAGTAAATATCCATTTATCTGCTCATATAATGATTTGTCTAAGGCGCCTAATAATGCACGGCTAAATACTGGCATTGGAAAGGTCCTCGAATGGTGACCACGTCTCGGCAAAAATGAGTACCTACCTGGTTGAGACGAACTCAAGAAGACAGCGGGAACCCGCTGGATTCAAAGGGCGCAGGACCGGACGGAGTGGCGAGCATTGTCCAGTGGACTTTAAAAGGCTGATGGATGGATGGAAATACTGGCAAAATTCAATCTAAACATCAATCATTGACACGAGGCAAAGAAAATTTTGTTTACTCCAACATATACAAACCGTGCCACCATAATACAGATATATACAGAAACTATGTAAAGGGTTAAGTGGAATAGTTAAGGAATTTCCAGTAAAGCGTAAACCCAAAACTACTTAGACTATTCACTATGGAGCCAAGATTTTACGTGAAAAGAGACGTTTATTACTAAAGTAATAATGTTAGTTTGATTAAGTCTCACAAGTAAGGGCTGTCTTGACAAACGGGTACAAACGGGAGATGATTGTGAGGATTGATTCCTTATCCTGCACGAGACTAAGCGAGGCGTTGAGTTCCGCCACTCACTACGCTATGCCTCTAGAATTAGGCGGAAAATGGGGAACAGAAATAATAATTTTGAGACACTACTTTGTATTTTTGTATATAATATGTAAAGGCGAATAAAATCACCAATAACTTGTAAAATTCCAAAATATAAATACAATTTAAAAACAATTATAATAACATTTTATCAATACGAAATCAAATTAATTAAACAAAAAAGTCGACTGAAACACAATTTCATTACAAAATAACTAACAAAGAGGGTAGTCTTGTTATAATTGAGTGAAAATATTAGTTCAGCAAGCCGTTGGGCACTCGGGCTAACCTACCGTCTTTGCGGAACAGACGGAAACTTTCTTACCTGTAAAATAATTATGCTAATACCCCTTTATTTCAAACTATGAACACTGAACAAGGAGCACGTTTAAAACGAAAACTTAGACTTTTATTATAGACTTCTTAATTACTGGAGTTGGTTTTAAAAAATACTTTGAGCGTTCTTTTTCTTTTAGTTTGCTGGATGAGAATGTTTTTAGACTAGGTTGCTAGCTTAAGATATAAGGTTACATAAAGAAAGAGCGAAACTAGCGTTAATTTATTGAAACCATCGTGGCGTAGTTAATGGCTGTAAGCGCTATGGTTCTTGGTTTGATCCCCACTAATGGTAATACATTATTTTTATTTCCTCGGTCTAGTATTAGTTTTTTCTGCCTATCCTGCTATATGCGGGATACAATGTGAAGCTAAAATAAAGTATTATGAGAACAAAAAAAAATAAAGCATTGATCTATCACAAGAACATTTCAAGCTCCCATGTAATATTTGAGAGTCCACTATCCAAATAATAACTGAACACCAAACTATGAACCGTTAATTCTCTTACTGGCTGCAATACTTCTTTCCACATCCAGTTCGTGTTTTCCGTCTTTACTAAATATACTTCCCAAATATACCAATTCAATCATTTGTTCTACCTGGTCTTGCATTTCGTCTTTCCTGATTGTTTTCTAATATCCATTCCGGAAAAGCGGAACACCCTTCTTTCAAAAATATGACCAATGCCACAGCGTGTGTTCTGATGATGTAATGATTACATGGTCTCTGTACAAAAGTCAATTCACCTTCAAGGAACCTACTATCGCTCTTATATCACTTTAATTCAGTCCTTTAATATATAAAAGTAATAAATATACATTTAGATAATATCATATATTATTATATATTTCTTTCTATTAGATACTAAAAGCAAGTTATAACAGAAATTGATTTTTCATAAAGATAGCAAAATTTTGTAAGGTTAATCTTAATAATGGACGGTCGAGGTCAAGTTCTTTAACGTTTTGTTAATGCGCTATAAAGAAATGAAAGTAAAATATTGTAGAAAATTTTCTTATAACTTATATTCTTTATAGAATTTATTGATTGTAGCTAGCAACTTCCTTTGTGTGGACTATATGAAGTAAAATACATTTGCAATTTTTTTTCCAGTAGGAATTTTAGGATAGCCTCTCGTACTGGGATAGCCTCTGTGAAGGTTCGGCTACTCTTTTTCTGTTAACCACTCAGTAGTACAGAAGAGTTTAATAATTAAATATTTGTATTTAGATATAAATTCTAAATGGATTTTTTAAAAGTAGATTCTGTATCTCGTATATAGCAGGATAGGCATGAGATTCGAATCCAACACCGCCACGCGTACAGTGTGACGCTGCGCAACGATAACTTTAAAAAGACGGTCAAGTGCGAGTCGGACAAGCCCACCCAGAGTTCCGTATCAATATCAGGATTGTAGGTCAACGGGAAATATATGAAAGAAGCTTGGTGATGAAGTAAGCTCCATAAATCAAACTTGATTTTGACTCTCGACTGAGACTCTCTTGACTGACTGACGACAAGTGATCCTCTAAGGGCTCAATTTTTTCCTTTTGTGTTACAGAACCCTAAGAAAATAAAATATTATATATATATAAATAAAAAAAATATATTAAACACAATACAAAACTATAACTAACATTAGTTACAAGAATAACAAATATTTTGTACGCGCAATGCAGAATTGTTACCGACATCTTACAGTTCGAAAGTTGAAAGTTCGATAAAATTCAAAATTTCAGTTAAAAACTTTTACACGGGTAAATGTTATATAAGCAATATCGTGAAGGTAGTTTCACCCACTTTATTCGCACAACTGCTATACTATAGAGTTACTTTTAATTTTAAATTATTTTATTATTTCTATAGCAGCATAAAATATAGAAAAAACAATATTTTTTTTATTATCCTTAATATTGTCGCTGATGTTCCGCAGTGGTACAGCATTTGACTCTCTACGGCGGTTGTGGGTTCAATTCTTACTTGGGGGAATGAATTATTTCATTCTTTTCTCTCCGGTAACAAGACAATGCGCGGTGTTGCTTCTCGCCACTAAACACGGGTAACGGAATATACATACTAGAATCCCTGTGGCTGCTCTGAAATATGCGAGTAAGGAATAATACGGGGTCGTTGGCAGCGGTGATCACTTACCATCAGGTGACCCGTACGCTCGTTTGCCTTGCCATTCTCCTTAAAAAAAACTAAACTAAATATCTTATAAATATCGATACCCTAAAACGCCCTTAAAAGAAAATATTATTGGGAAAGGGAAAAGAAAATTTTGTAATAATAATGAATTTGGATAATACCTTCACTTTTCTTTTCATCTGCCATATTACATATATGGGGTTTTCGACTCTTCGGTGGTACTATGGCATAAAAGAGACTAGAACTTGGTTGGTAGTGAGTTGAGATAAATATTGAAAAAAATATGCTTAATTGTTTACACAGTATAATAATTTCAAGGTCATTGTGGCTGTAAACTTGACGGTGACCACAGTAAGTGGAGATCAGAGAGTTTTAATACTATATCTCTTATTAACTTACTATATATGTGGGATAAGGCGCGATGCTAAATAAATCACTCTGTCCTTTAGTAAAATCCAAGTTAAAATTCGATGCATTGTTTAAAAGATTCGATCTTACTTTGCTGGGATATGATTTTATTTTATACAATAAGACCGCGTATAGTTAATATGAAAGGCAAGTTATATATCTAGCTTTTTCTTTTTTAAAAAATATATATATTTTTTTGTTTATCTTTTCACATCTTCCGCATTTTAAGTGACAAGTAACTCCATTCTGCAATTCTCAATCTAACTCCATTCTGCAGTTACCAATCGTTATGTTACAATTCAACGTTTTTATATAGGAGAGCAGACAAAAGAAAACTTGTGCTAAAATACTCCATTATTTGAAATATTGGTGTTGGGTGGGGGAACCCAAAACCGCGGTTTAGTTTTTTTTAAACTATTTATTATTTTACTTTAACTTACAATTTTTGCTACAAAAATGTAAATTATACATGTAGTTACAATTTAAAATTTACGTTTCATCGAAAACGTGAACGTATTAAATACGCGATAATTGTGAAACGTGAAGCATTGCGGTCAGACGAATTAAGGCTTGATGAGAGTATTACATTGTTATTGCTTCACGCTGTATCCTGCATATAGCAGGGTAGGCAGAGAGAACCTGGCGTGAAGACACTCTGTTCCTTATGTATCGTCCAATTTTCGAGACATTGTGTGTTGAGTATCGTAACTTAATGCCGCGCGTAGTAATAAATATTAATGTCAAAAATGTGTAACGAACTAGGAAAAAGTGGAGAATGCAATGTCTTATCACTAAGTTACTTAGTTCTCACTGAATATAAAGATGAATGATATAAAGTAAAAAGGTGGGTTCAATTCGTACCTGAGGGAATGAAATATTTAATATGTTAATTTCCTCGCTCTGGTAACGCGGTAAAGCGCGACATTGAGTTTCGCCACTCAACATGCAATGCCTTGAGAATTCCATGGAAAATGGAGGAGAACTCAATGAGAACGTAGTGTCTTTACACTAGGTTTCCAGACCCTCTTTGCTTATCCTACTAGTGCAAGGACACAGCGTGAAATTAAAAAACTGGAGGTGGAAATGTAAACGCTGATGTATATTTTGAAAATTTTACATTTTGAAAAGTAAAATAGGTAATTAAATATAAAAATATAACAAGCCAGCACTAATAAAGTCCTTTGATAAATTATAAATTACTTAAATATAAAGTTCGGTTAATTAGTAGATGAATTTACTTTACATAAATAGCAATTGGTGCAAATAACAGTGCCTGACTGTAAACGATGGTTATGGATTTGGTTGTTACTTTTTTTTTAGCTTCACGCTGTATCCCGCACATAGCAGCGTAGACTGAGGGAACCTGGGAACCTAATCTTAAGATACTCCGTTTCCATTAAAACACTTCCGTTCCCCACTTTCTGCAGAGTATTGGAGGCATTGCGTGTTGCTGAACGCCACTTATACCGCTGTGAGGAACTGAACTGAAGATTATCCCAAAACAAAAAATAAAATGAAAAATTTATAAAAAATAAAGAATCATTACAATTTTTTATACATTCCACAATTTAATGTTGGCTTAAATACAGTGTGTGTGAAATTAATAGTCTTTTTCAAGCTAAAAACGAATATTCGTTCAAAATCAAGGTTGTAGAAAATCATCAATCAAGTGGCGCTCGGTAACAATTGCCATGATTTATAGCTTTGGTATTTGTGATATTGTATTTTTATATACATATATGTACAATATATAGACAATTTTTTGGGACGATTTTAATAGAAACCCCCGTTTTGATCTACCGTATATGGGGATGTAGATATTCATCAAAATATCTTTTTATTTTTTGTTTTTCAGTTCAATTCTCACGCGGGGAAATTAATTATTTTCATTCCTCGCTCTAGTAAAAAAGGACAAAGCGTGGCATTGTGTGCCACTTAACATGCAATATCTCGAAAATTGGGCGGCGTGTGAGGAACGACGTATCTTAAGACTATATTCCCTCTGATATAGGTATATGAGATAAAAGTGTGAAGGAAATCCAAAATAATTGTATAAAATATCAAGAAATATAACAAGCACAAGCGTGCTCTAAACGCGAACGGTTTTGAGTTCGATTCCCACTCGAGGTATTGATTTTTTTTTTATTTCCTTCTTCTGCTAAAGTGCGGCGTTAAGTTCCATCAATAAACACGAAATACCTCCAAAATTCGGTGAAAAGTAGGCAACGAAAGTGTCTTAATATTTTAAAGCCCACGCAAACAAAATTTTGGGCGACGACTAGTATCATAATATTTTTTTAGTTAAAATACATCGCCTACATCTAAATCTTTTAGATTTCTTCTAAATCCAAGTAAGATCAACGTGAAAATTTCCCAACAATTTCTTTAAGCCTATTTCTACTTTAGTATCTTATAAAAAATACGTAAAAACCGCTTCGGAGAATGATTCTTTCTTTTTTTGGTAAATTCCTACATAATTTGACGTTTTAATCAAGTACATAAAACGTTATGTTCTTTTTGATAAACTTAAAATATTATAGATATCTTTTACATACACAACTATAACATAAAAATATTTTATTATAATTTATTTTTTATAATTTTATATTGCTTGATTCGTTTTGTTTGGGATACTCCATTCACCGGGGAAGCTGTTAATTGTTTCATTCACATTCATTCATTCACATTGACCCACCGTCCTGCGGTTGAAGTTACCTCGGGGACTTTGAATGTGTCATGTGTCATCACAACTTAGTTATTTCCTTTTGGCCACATGAACGATGTATAAGTAATCATTAATTATATGACACTAAATTTAAACATTTTATTTAATACGTTGAAAAGTTCCTTTTATATTCCTTTTTTTAATTTGTTCAATTAAATATATATTGTATATAAATGTATATTTATTTAACTTTCAACTTCGGAAAATAACTGCAAGAAAAAAAACACTTCACGTTCTTTCCCGTGGCAATTTATTCAGATTGAATCTACTCTTAACACTCTGTAACCTCCATCAATCCCCCCAATTTTAACACAATGCCACGATTTGTCTACCCTAGTGAGAAAATTACATATACTCTATTTAAACTACTTTAAATATAATAATTGTTCTTAATGGGGCTCGTATCCTTAACCATCGCGTTAACAGACCCACTGCGCCACAATGGTCTCAGATTATTACCTCCCATATAAAATATGTTATACCATACATGTTCATATATTCATTGGCAAAGAGAAATTTTTCACAAACTTTCCGTGTGTGCCTCTAATGGAGTTTTTTATTTTATTTTTTCATTCTATTTATAGTAAGCTCATGATTTTTTTAAGAGCCTTTGAGTTTCCTTTGTTTTGTGAGGATTTAATTTGTATTTACCTAATAATTTATACCTGAGAACGGTATTCTGGTTAGTAGAGCTCGAAAAAAAAAATTTATATACTTATAAGTATAAATATTTCGTAATTAAAAAATACTAGGTTCTCTCTTATCAAAAATCAAGATAAATTATCTTCACGCTGTATCCTGCACACAGTAGGGTAGATAGAGAGAACCTAGCGTTAAGGCACTCCGTTCTCCACTTTCCGCTGAATTCCGGAGGCAATCATTCTCTCCTATCAACCCTCCTATATGCGGGGGGCAATTATAATTTGAATTCATAACCACCGTATAAAGCCAGGCACATTGTTTCACATTCAGTTCAAATAACTTTATAGTTTATTACATCTAAGCGTGCCAACCGAGCAGACTTAACTAGACCATTGTCACATAAATAGGAGAAGGCACGGTGAAAATTGTACGGTTCATGTGCTTCTGTACATAGTGGCAGACTAGGAAATATTCAAGTTGAACCTGATTGTTTTAGGTTTGATCCCATTTGAAGAATAAAGTTATGCTGTCGTGGCACAGCAGCGCAGACCAGTAACTGTAAATAGGACGTTTGTGGGTTCGATTTTCAATCGGTTTATTAAATATTTACATTTTTTTGGCGTTGATTTCAGTCATTAAGCACGCAAACCAGGGTAACGGCACTCCTAAGCACTAGGATTCCTTTGCATATCCTGATAGATGTCATAAAGCGTGAAGCTGAAAAAAATTAAAGAACCTATACATAGAAAAATTTGATTAGTCCCACGCTCTACGATTGGAATTAAAGTCAAAATAAAAAAAAATCTCTAACATAACATTTATTATACAGCTTCTTTTAACTTTTTTTTTATATTTAATAGCTTCTTTACATAAAATCAATAATCTATACGAGTAAATAAATTTGTTTAATATAGGTATATTTTTTATCTCAAAAAAAGGGCATCGAACTCGCTACAGGTACACTATATATATATATATATATATATATATATATATATATATATATATATATATATATATAGGTATACGAGTATATGTATATATCTAGGAACAATCAATAGTGCCTTCCTTTGTCCCCGCTATACGGGACTATAGAGGTGGGCAAGCCTAGGCCGGACTGATGACCTGATTACAGTTCGTTATAGTGGCAAATTCTGA
>HE672058.1:109600-148594 GCA_000313835.2 Heliconius melpomene melpomene
TATATATATATATATATATATATATATATATATGAACACTCACACAAAGACAAAACTCAGCTTAGATCTCGTCGATTGTATGTATTTAATGAATATTTCACTCATGTAAGAGAACAAAGGTAAAAGAAGCAAACAGACAGTTTGTATTTCATACTGTTTTGTATGACTGCAATGTAATGTCTAATTGTAATAATTGTTTAAAATTCAAACACTATATAATATAATAGGTCGTTGCAATGAATTCAATAACGATTCATTATTGAATCGATCCTTAAAATTAGTTAATACTGCCTGTAATTAACAAACAAAATGTATAGATAACTAAAACATAATCCGATAATAATAATTAACGTTAGTACATGTATGTACATATTTGTGCATAATTATATTATAGAAAAAAATTATCAAATCAGCTTTACGCTGTATCCCGCACACATCAAGGTAGGCAGAGGGAGCATAGTGGTAGGACACTACATTCCCCACTTTCCATCGAATTCCAGAGGCATGGCATGCTGAGTGGCGTAACTCAAAGCCGAGCACAAGAGCGAAGAAATTAAAATATAAATTTCAATAAACATTTCTAAATGAAAACTGATTTTTCCGCCTGAATTCAAGACAATGCGTGTTGATTGGCGGAACTTGACGCCATTTTTTGTCTTATTCGAGCGATTTCTTTAGTTGATTCAAAAATTTCAAATTGGTTCAAATGCAAACAACAGCTGTCACGGGATAGTAAAAAATATTATGGTAAACGACTTCCCATACGTGACTCTGTAAAAATATAAAAGGAAAAAGGATGATAAAATGTTTGGTCATTACCTACTTCTCTATATAAGATATAAATAAGGAGAGATTGAGTTTAACGTAACGTGATGTAATTTATTACATTATTTCCTCAAGAGACAGATGCAGAGGATCTGTTCTGTGTTATTGATTTTGTAGTTCTATATAGAGGCATAAGCCTGTAGGACTGTGAACTGGACGATTGTGGGTTCGATTCTCACTTTGGGTAATGAATTAATTATTAGATTAATTGCGTCAAGGAGGAATTGAGCCCATAACTGCTACGACGGCTGTGAGATACTGTGCCAGTGCGCCACAAACGGATCGCCGTTATTTAATTGGTATTTCTTGCTATTTTCACACATTAATCAAGTTAATGTTTTAAGTTGTTAAGAGTACAAAATTTTAGAATTTCATGAATAAACCTACGACTTTTAATATATTTTCTATCTTTCTTTCTTTTATATTTACAAGCAGAAATTTTGCAACGGCACCATAGTGGTATTTGATCTCAGAATTTTCAAGGGAAAAAAATGGAATATTTACTTAGTTTTAAAGCGAATAAACTGTTGAAAACAGCACTTAAATCATTCGAGCGATGGAAGAATAAATTTTGTTATTCACTCTCTCAACGTGAAGACATTGTCTGAGTGAGGACTTTACATATAAAAGTTTCTGTGAGATATTACACTTGTGGATCAATTACTTGTAAATAAGTGCAGATTTTCTAAATAAATAAAAATATATACTACTAGCGGACCCGCACAGCTTCGCTTGCGTATTTAAGAGTCTAAATTTCAAATTTTATAAAAATCGGTGGCGATTTAAAGATTTTTCCATACAAACTTTCAACCCTTTTTTTGCACCCTTAGGGGGTGAATTCTAGAAAACCATCAAAAACATTTGTTTAATTATATAAGTTTAAGAGTCTGAATTTCAAATTTTATAAAAATTGCTGACGATTTAAAAAAAACCTATACAAAGTTTCAACCCCTTATTTGCACCCTTATGGAAAGAATTCTAGAAAACGATGAAACACGTGTTCAATTAAATACTTTTAAAAATCTAAATTTCAAATTTTATAAAAATCGGTGCCAATTTAAATTCTTTTCCATACAAACTTACAACCCCTATTTCACCCCTTTAGGGTTAAAATTTTTCAAAATCCCTTTTTAGTGGATGTCCAGATTACAAAAGTAAACTTTTGTCCAAATTTAACGTTTCTACGCACAGCGGTTACGGTTGTGCGTGCGTCTTACCTCAGTCAGTGAGGACAAGTCCTTTTATATATATAGATATACTATACTATTAATTAGTAAGCCTTGTGGCCTTAAATTTGAACGTCTACGAGTACGTAAGAATAATAAATATATCCTACTAATATTATAAATTTGAAGGTTTGTGAGGAAGGATGTTTCATCTTTCATATAAAAACGACTGAACGGATTTGGATAAAACTTTACAGTTATATAGCTGTTTAGTATAAACTAAAGGGTTGTGGAGCCCTGCTCAGGGAAATGTATAAATTTAAACAATTTCGTTTCCCTGAAATACCTCCATTATCATTTAATTTCCCTTAATATTTAACATGTTCATTTCCTCGATCTGGTAACGAGG
Source organism: Heliconius melpomene melpomene (assembly GCA_000313835.2). NCBI lineage: Eukaryota > Metazoa > Arthropoda > Insecta > Lepidoptera > Nymphalidae > Heliconius > Heliconius melpomene. The sequence goes on from HE672058.1 coordinate 112,001, forward strand.
AAAAGCGCGTGTTGAATTCACTCAATACTGGAGGTATTCAGCGGAAAGTGGAGAACGGAAGTGTCTTAGTAGGAACGTACTATCTCAAAATAGGTTTCTAGGTTACCTCTGCCTAACCTGCTATAAGCGGAATACAGCGGGAAGCTAAAAAAATATTGTTTCTGCTTTATCTACAGGAAAAAAGCGATGTTAGGCTCCACCAGTAGAGGGAGCTATTCTCTACTACCACTAGACCATGCGAGATAATACGTGAAGGTATAAAATAACGACTCAAATGCAACTAAATGCAGTATACGCGCTTTCGCGTTAATATATTTTTTTGTCCCCATTTCAACGTTTAATGTGTCGCACCGCTTTTTACGATTACGTGCCTGCGAATAAAGAGGTGTTTTACGCTTTAATTTATTCTGAATCTCGTATGAAATATTAATATTTGTATTGAAACTGCGCGCTGTAATGCTTTTGTTTTGGTTTTTTTATATGTATTGAAAATGTTATTAGTTTTGTTCTTTATAAGTTTTTTTCCCAGTGTAGGTTAGCGCGCCTCCCGTATGTCAGAGTGTAGAACGTAGTGGTGAAACTCTCTGCTCTCTCTTAGTATTTAAGTGGCTTTGGTTAAAAAATGAAAAATATATTTAGAAATGTGGTTAAAATAATAATAATAATATTTACATATAATAATGACCACTACAATCAAAGTGAATTCGTTACCAACAGTATTAAATTACCAACGGATTGAACTCGTCTAACCGCATCGATTCACGCTTTTAACAATTGTAGTGCAATTTAGTGATTCCACGTTTATTGTGAATGGTTACAGAGTTTCAACTAATACTGTAACTCTAGAATGATCTATACTTTAATCTTTACTTTCTTTTTTTCTCTTTATATTATTGATGAATTAAAAGATGATTAAAACCACCAGGTTCCCAATTATACTCTGTTCTTTTCAGCGTCAACTGCATATATCAGAATAAACAGAGATTTTTGTCTAGACACTGCAATCTCTCCTATTAAGAGACATTGTGTGTTGAATTTCTCCGCATTTCACACGCCTGATTTTTGTAAAAAATGGTAAAATTTTTTGCCTCATTTATTAATAAACAAAAAACTTATTACTAAGCTATAGAGTGTTGGTTCAATTGTGTTAAGCTTTTTACTTTATAAAACAATTTATACAAGTAATGGTAAAACAAAAAGGTATTTCTGGAATTTTAAAAATGAAAACAACTAAATTTCCGAGTATTTTCTAGTATAGAATTTTCTATTCAATTAAGTTGGAGCTTTGTAAATGTTTTTACGATAAACAATGAAAGAGCACGGGGATAAAATAAATAGTTGATCGTAAAGGTGGAACAAACAACACGTTTACTACTGTATGGGATTTCAAATAGTGACTTTTTCGTAACGACGTATGACATATTATTAAAGAACTGTTAGCAAAAACATGCTCCATACTTTTAAAAAGCTAAAAAATAGCTAGCAAAAAGTTACTTCGTTTAACATTTCGTTTGTGTACTTAAAATGTATTTCAGTTGAATGTTTGAACACGTGCCACGCTCTTCGCTTTGATAATTCAAGACATTGCACGATAATTGGTGGAACACAACACCGCGCATTATTCGAAAAGGGCAAAGAAAATAATTCATTCCCCCGAGCGAAAATAAAATTCACAACCCTCACATTTATAAAAAAACATGAAAAGAAAAATTTTAAAGAGAACTAATACATTTTTTCTCATAAACCTACACCTACCTATATCTAAAGTAATATTATAAGATGCGAATATTTGATTGAAAGCGCTAACAACAGCAACTTAGTTATTTTCATTTGACCATAAAAGCAAACCCGCAGGTAAATGCTAGTTATTTACAAGTCCCACCAACATCTCATAGTAAATAGTATACTTTATAAGTAAACTGTTCTAAATTCTTTCCTTATTTGATATGGGTAAGAAGAATGTATCAACATGTCTCCAGCGAAGGCATCTCCCTTTATAAATGTCAAACTAGAAGGGATTTGCTGAATTTGTGGAAGAGGGAATGTGGAATGAATTGTGTAAGCTTTTACGTAATATTCTCTATTAAGTTATTGACGCCGTAGTGGCGCAGTGGCACAAGCATTCGACTGTTAACATAACAGTTGTGAGTTCGATTTCCACTCGAAGGAATGAATTATTGTTTTTTTTAATTTCCGCCTTCACGCTGTATCCCACATGCAGCAGAGCAGAGTAGGCAGAGAAAGACTAGTATTAAGAAACTTCCCTCCCCATTTTCCACCCAATGCTGTGGGCATTGTGTGTTGAGTGGCGGAACTCAACGCAGCACTTTTTACCTCAACACCAGAGAAATAAAAAAAATATATTTTTCATTTCTTCAAATCGGAATCAAAACTTAATTTTTTTTAATCCAAGTTTCATCAAAATGTAGTAGTAGTTTTATTGATATGTTTATTCGATGTGATAAAAAAAAACGTTGAAAATAGTAATTATTTTTATTTAGCGCCTTAATTATTTCCCCCAAGTGGGAAATGAACCCAACTTTCGCATTTGCAGTCAGCAGCTGCGCCGCTGGGCCACGAGGGCAACATACTTTAAGGTTTATTGTAGTTTTGGATCGTGTTTATCAATAATTAATCTCTTTAGTACGTAAATTGTTGCTTCCGAAAGCATTCCTTTACTGAACATTCTTTATTGTTAATATATTATACGAAGAATTTTCACTATTATTCTGTTCCAGGTAAAATCTACAGCTTTCGCTACTACTACTACTACATTTTACCTGGAACAGAATAAATTGCTAAAATTAATAATAATATATTTAAAAGATTTTTTAAATATAATAATATGGAGGTAATTATAAAATATACACTAAAATATTTATCTCTTTACTAAAGATGAAATATTTTCTATCCCCTAAAATTAAAAGAAAAGAAGACCTCGGTTGACCTCCGATAGCACAGTATCGATGATACTGGAAGAAGACCACGTAAAAAGCATGAGGATCTCCAAGAGGATGTATGAGAAGGACGTCAACAATGAACGAGGCAAAAGAGATGCAAAGTTTAGTGCTCTCTCTGTCTACCCTACTGCATGCGGGATAGAGCATAAAGCTATACTCATGTTCCGTCTGCCTGACTCTATCTATCTATATGTTACTTAGTAACTACACTAATGATCTACATTTATGTATGTGTAGTTTAAGCATCCCCTCAATAAATTTGAACCAGCTACCACTATACCAACGTACACATCTATAACACACTTAAGTTAACAGACATAGTAAATAAACAAAGTAGATTATTCAAAACATATATCTATCATTTTCAATTAAAGGATAATCAAGTAAACTACTTAACATGTGTTCCATTATTTGGATACCTGTAGTTAATATTGTAAACAATCTTCATATGTTCTTGATTGACATAGAAATAATTAGATATTTACATAAACATATATGCACAATATATATAATATTCAGATATAATGTAAGTTGTTATAACTGAACAGAATTATCAATGAAGTAAGAAAATATATTTTTAGTTATATACTGTAACCTGTAGTTATATAGGCGGGGAACATGGGAACCTAGTGTTAAGACAGTTTGTTTCCATTAGGACACCTCCGTTCCCCACTTTCCGAGGCATTGAGTATTGAGTGACGTAATCCACAATCCTGTGCCCCTACGCCGCGATTGGCCTCAACCTGATTAAACATAACGATCGAGGATCAATCGAAGCCATCGAACGGAGTGTTTTACAATAAGTTTCCCTGCTATGTGCGGGATACAGCGTGAAACAAAAAAAAAATGATGACGGCTAGTAATAATATTTATGTAAACAGTTTTAATAATTTACTTTTATTTAAATTCAAAAGAGAATTTTAATCGTTTATTTTTATAATCAATCAAATAAAAAATTTAACAGCAAACGTTTTAAACCTACGCAAAAAATAATTTCACTGGAAATAAGGTTACTTCTTAAAAGTTTTTATTTTTGTTAAAGGAAATTCTTAATTTTCGTGTATACAAAAATAATATACCAATTATCTTAATATTCAATTCACAGTATCTCAGTTCAATTAATACAAAATGTTTTAACGACGCTCACTTAATTTTTTTTTCTTTCTCACTTCCTTCTTCAAGTGATTTGCTAATTGCTTCTGAAATGTACAATGAATTATTAATGTTTATTTTAGAATCGATAGAAGTTTATTTGAAATGTTGATTTTTATTTTTCTTTTTAACTTCACGCTATATCCCGCATATAATAAAGTAGAGAGAGGGAAGCTAGTGTTAAGACACTCCGTTTCCCGCGCAAAACCCTATTATCGATACATTACATATTAAGTGGCGGAACTCAACGCGGCGCTTTGTGTAAAATAAATCGAAATGAACAAAAATAATAAAACAAACCGTTCCGTACCAACTGGGACAGAGTGACAAATATAAGTTTTGTACGCACTCATTTGAGAAGAACAATAATTATAAGTTTGCAATGATTTTTACCTATCAATTTTCACTTTTCGAGTATTTTCCATTCTGTGTTTTGTAAGTTCTTACTTTTTGTTAAATTTCATACGGTCCACGGGAAGTACCCTATAGGTTTTAATTATAAGGCAATTTACATAAAAAATGTATCAAAAACGATGATTTGATTGAGTTGATTTAGGATCTTGGTTTTTCTGTGCCTTGAGGGAGAGTAGATCTAAATATTATATATTACAGCTAGATACCTTTACGGGATCTCTCATATCCAGAGGATGTCCTGACTAATATCTGTCCGATATTTGTTTGTGGGCATACGGGTACGCGACCCCGGATCCTCGAGCCGCCACTCTTACATCCTCATCCAGTCCGTAAGAATGGTGTCCTAACTCCCCCCCCCCCTCCTCCTTCCCTTAGCTCCCTCCTACTACCTATCCTACCCCTTCTATTTTCCTCTCCCTTCCTCGGTTTTTCCCCGCAAAGGGGTTTTGGAGGTCAGACGGCAGTCGCTCCATTTAAAAACCGCCAACCGCCACTTATATGGACCGACAAAACAACAGACTGGGTACGGCTAGGGCGTCGCCGCAAAACGACGCGCAGGCACATCGCCCTACACCTGCGACAAGTGGGCAAGGGCTACCGTGTCAAGTACGGGCACGGTTAAAGACGCAAGTACCCAGACGAAAACTCCGCTTTGCAACGTGGAATATTGGCTCTCTAACCGGACGATGCAGGGAACTCGCAGATGTACTCATGAGACGTCGGGTCCAGTGTGCTTTCCTCCAGGAAACTCGCTGGAAGGGCAATAAGTCCCGTAACATCGGACAGGGTTACCGGCTTATATACACTGGGTCTCCTTCGGGTAGGAACGGTGTAGCGGTAGTGCTTTCTGAAGAGCTTCAGAATGGGCTCCTTGAAGTTGACCGTCGCTCCGACCGCTTGATGCGAGTGAGGGTACTGATTGAGGGCGTTATCACAAACTTAATCAGTGCCTATGCTCCCCAGGCGGGATGTAGCGCGGCCGAAAAGGAGACATTCTGGGAGCAGTATGAAGGGGTGCTACTTGCTGTGCCGTGTACCGAAGTGGTCTTAGTTGGGGGGGACTTGAACGGGCACGTCGGTAGGGCTGCTGAGCCGTATGAACGTGTTCACGGGGGTTTTGGGCACGGTCTTCGCAATGCAGAGGGAGAAAACATTCTGAGAACCTGTATTGCGTCTGATCTGGCCGTCGTGAATACGTTCTTCCAAAAGAATTCTCAGCACCTTATCACGTATAAGTGCGGGTCCCACTCAACTCAAATAGACTACTTATTGACCAGACGGTGTCATATGGGCAGGGTAACTAACTGTAAGGTCATTCCAGGCGAAAGCCTAACGGCCCAACATCGTCTTCTTGTCATGGACTTTAACGTCAACTCCGAAGAAGAAAGTAGCCGAGAAACGTAGGCCTCGGATCAAGTGGTGGTTGCTGAATGGACCGATGCAGACCGACTTCCTGGCAGAGGTGAAAAGTCATATTCTTTCGACTAACACCGAGACTGCTCAGGATGCTTGGGATCGGGCTCAGTCGGCAATCATTGCGGCAGGCAGGCGAGTTCTTGGTGTTTCTAGGGTAGGACGTGTCATCGACAAGGAGACATGGTGGTGGAATGACGAGATCCAGGAGGTGACTCGTGAAAAGAAGGCTGCCTTTAAGAAGTGGCAGGAATCCAACTCTCCTGAAGACAGACTGGAGTACACAGTAGCTAAACGTGCCAGTAAAAGAGCTGTAGCCAGAGCCCGCAGGGAGAGTTTGCCACCATTGTATGATAAACTTGAAAATGTGGAGGGGCAGAAGCTCATTTACAAACTGGCACGTTCCCGGGATGAAATGACGCAAGATATCGCAAAATGTCTTTGCGTCAGAGATTCCCAGGGCACGCTGCTCTGTAATCATGACTCTGTGAAGGAGAGGTGGAGAAGCTACTTCCAGGAGTTGCTGAATACTCAGCACCCATGTAGTCTTCATCACGACCCACCGCCTAACCTCGGACTTATTGCCCCAATAACCCTTGACGAAACACGTAATTGCCTTCGACGCATGAAGAACGGAAAAGCGGTGGGACCTGACGACATCCCGATCGAAGCGTGGAAATCGTTGGGCTCTCTTGGTGTGCTCATGCTTACTGACCTTTTTAACCATATCTTGAACACTGCTAAGATGCCGCATCAGTGGCGGCTTAGCTTTATTACCCCTATTTACAAGGGAAGGGGCAGTGTTCAAGATTGTGGTAGTTATAGAGGCATTAAGCTTATGAGTCATACCATGAAGCTCTTCGAGCGCATGATCGACCTCAGGCTCCGCCGAGAGTGTACTGTCTCTGAGTCTCAATATGGATTTCAGCCAGGATCGGGCACCATGGACGCCATTTTCGCCCTCAGAACTTTGATGGAGGCATACAGGGAAAAAGGAGAGCTCTGCACGTGGCCTTTTTAGATCTGCAGAAGGCCTTTGACTGTGTGCCTCGTCAGTGTATCTGGTGGGCATTGCGATCCAAAGGGATCCCTGAGGCCTATATTGAGATTATCAGAGGCATGTACATTCCGCTTCTATGGTTAGGACTGCTGTTGGCGACACTAGACCCTTCCCGATTACAGTGGGGGTTCACCAGGGCTCGGCTCTTAGTCCGTTCTTGTTCAATGTAGTGCTCGATACTGTCTCGGCTCACATCCAGGACCAGCCTCCATGGCTGATGATGTATGCCGACGACATAGCACTCATTGCCGAGAACCGACTGACGCTGAAGCGTAAAGTGAACCTCTGGAAGGGTACGCTTGAGAACGGCGGTCTTAAACTAAATGTGTCGAAGACAGAGTACATGGCCTGCGGGAGCCGGGACTCGAGCACTATCCTTATAGGTCCTGAGCCAGCCGTTAAGTCGGAGAAGTTCAGGTACCTTGGATCCGTTATGCACGAGTCTGGAGGCATCGACCACGATGTCCATGGCCGGATAAGCGCTGCCTGGGCCAAATGGCGGGAGGTCACTGGTGTGGTCTGCGACCGCAGAATACCGCCCAAGCTCAAGGGGCTGATATACAAGAGCATCGTCCGACCGGTTCTTTTATACGGCAGCGAATGTTGGCCAGCACTATCTCGGCACACTCTGGAGCTTCACGTCACGGAAATGAAGATGCTGAGGTGGATGTGCGGCGTAACGCGGTCTGACCGCATACGCAACACATTCATTCGAGGTAGTCTTGGGGTCCGTGACGTAGCGGATAAGATCCAAGAGCGTCGCTTGAGATGGTTTGGCCACGTTACGCGCCGGCCTAAGAACTATGTCGGACGCAAGTGCCTTGCTATACTAGTTCCTGGGGCGCGACCTCCCGGACGCCCAAGGAAGCGCTGGTTGGATGTCGTGATGCAGGACATGAGAGCCAATGGTCTAACCACCGAGGACGCAAAAGATCGTGCAAAGTGGAGTAGGGTAAGTAGGAAGGCAGACCCTGGTAATAGCCGGGATTAATGCCAGGAAGAAGAAGAAGACCTTTACGGGATCTCGAGATAAATGGTCTTTATAGATGGGCAGACGGACAACAAAGTAATTCTTTCCTACAAGGGTTCTATTTTCCCCTTTTGTGGTACGGAACCCTAAAATCCCAATATCAAGTTAACACAATACAATATAATCCGTTATAATTCACTTGACGCGGATTATTATGTTTAATTAATCGAGTTAATTCGCGACATATCGTGGAGCAATTAATAGGTTACTTAATGAAGTGACAAACGAATTAAATGTACGCATTTTAAAAGTAAATTTATGTATTGTCGATAGGGATGTACCTATTTTTTTCGAATTATTAGAGTATGACAGAGGGAACCTAGTGTAGTTCATTTATAAAGATAGTTATATATAATATAGATAGATATTTTAAAAGAAATTAGCGGAAAACGAGAATATCTAACAAATTAAACAAATCCACTACCCAACAGGAAATGCCTTGTAAGTTAGATAAGTACCGAGCGACTTAACATTAGGTTCCCTCTGCCTATCAGCGTGTAAAGTGGAAAAGATAAACAAAAACATCAAACCACAAAGGATATCTAAATCCCCACAATCAATAAGTAATGAAACATCAGGAATCAATCAAAAACCAGTATTTTCAGTTATTAAATTTTAAATAAGCATTCGTCGTCTCGGCGTAATACTGAGATCAAAGGAACAATAAAAGGCATTTTCTATAATAATACCTCGTCCGTCGACTTTCTAAGATTTGAATTTTTATTTTACTTTTATAGGCAGGTTATTGGAAGCAGTTGTTTTGTGGTTATTATTTTCTTCATTATAGGTAGAGCTGGCTGGCTGGTCAGAGCTTCCGCGGGCACTTCGAATGTGTCATGTGTCATACACGTCTTAGGTATGATACATGACACATTTCATTTAATCATAACAAAAAAACCTTAGATAAAAGCTAAATAAATCAAATTCACGCTGTATCCTGCACACAGCGGGTAGGTTGAGTAGCGGGACTCAACGCCGCGCTTCGCCTCAACACCAGAGCGAAGAAATGAAAATATAAATTTAAATAAATATTTCGTTTCCTCGCGCGGGGATCGAACCCATAACCAGTCGCTTTTACACACATGGGCACCTGCGCCATGACATGCCTAGATAGGTAAAATATAATAAAAATATACTGAAATTTAATACTATAGCTAAGTAAGTGGTTATATTATAAAGTTCATATTAGTTTTTGCAGACAAAGGCATATTTTGTTCGGAATCGTCCAGTCTTAACGAGGCTGGCGGCATTGATCGAAATGGTCTCAAGGGATTTTCAATAACGCCTATAGCTCTGACACTATTGTAGCACAGTTGGGGTAAAATAAATTAAGATGTATAGTTAAAATTTCACATTGGCTTCTATGTACGAGGTATTGCGTGTTAAGTTACGGAATTAAACGCCGCGTTTTATCTTTCACAACGGAGAGAGAGAGAAATGAACTATCAAAGATTTAGATTGGGTTAAGAAACTGTCTAAGTTTTGTTAAATTCGGATAATTATTTTTTTTAAATATAAACAAATGACAGTTATTTGATGTCAGTTTATTTATGTTTATTATTTTTATATAATCAAATAAGGCATTTTAATAGTTCGAAACAAATAAAAAGCTGACAATACTGCCAAGAAGATAATTAAAGTTAGTTTAGCCAAGCATATATTTTACATCACTATTATTATAATTTTATAATATCAGCATCGCAAAATACAACAAATATACGTGATGATACAAAAAAATTGAGACATGAGTGGGTTCTAATTCCAACAAGACATTGTTCCGCCACTCAACACGCAATGTCTCGAAAAGTGGGCGAAGCATGGAGGACAGAGTGTTTTCAGTAAATTTCCATTTCCTATCCAATTATGCGGGATACAGCGTGAAGCTAAAAAAAATAACGTAATTTTGAATATAATAAAAATATTATTATATTATGAAATTTGTATGCGGATTAAAATATAAAAAGCACTTCGTTAGGATTAAAATATAAAAAGCACTTCGTTATTAACGCATTTTCAGCTCATTTACGATGCCCAGTATCCACCGTAAATATATCGAATTTTGTAAATATCTTTTTGTTTTAAATTTTAAAATATTAAAATTAAACACGCTGTGGTGCAGTGGGACAGCATATTTTTTTAAAGCTTCTTGCTATATCCCACGCATATCAGCGAAGGCAGAGGGAATCTGGGAACCTACTGTGAAAACTCTACCCATTAAGACCCTTTTGTTCCCCACTTTCCACTCCAAGTTTTAATTCCCCGAGTAGGAATTGAATCCCCTGATGAGTTTCTTGTGATCATGAGGCGAACTACTGCTATAATTAAAATCTTTTTAAACGCCTTCGAGGTTAAAAGGAATAAAAAATACTCGAAGTCATCCGTTTATTAGCAAAATTGGAAAAAGTATTGAACACCATGCCTATTGCCTATGTCTAGACGGTAAAGGATATTTAAAATCGATAGATTACTGTCTTGTAAAGGGAAGTTTGATTGGTCGATAGTTGTAGATTCAGTGCCCACTCGGGTGGATTATTATAGTTCACTAGACTGCGACGAAGCACAAAAATAAGTTTTTTGTGTAAGGCAGACTAAAGATTTGCTTAAGCTAATCTCAGAATGATAAACATTTTAAATCAATTATTTATCTAAATAAGAATCGATCCTACAAACTTCATGTAAAATACCCACTCTACTACGTCGTTCATTTTTTTACTACAGCACTCTACGTGTAAACTACAAATGATATCGATATTTTATTTTAAAGATTGAATAAAAGACGCGTAATGTGTTCCAAAGTGTTTTCTGATAGAGCACTCTCGAGATAGGTTTTGAATCTAAAGCATTATTTAAGTATTCATGTCATTTACAATGTTTCTTAAATCGTCATTATCCTATATCTTATAAAACAAAGTCGCTTTTCGTGTCTGTCTGTTGTTTCTAACTCTTCTTCTTCTAAACCACCCAACGGATTTTATTGCGGTTTTCACCATTAGGTCGAGTATTTTTCGTAGAAGGTTTATATATAGTTTATTATTTGTACATTCTTATGTAAATTAACATAAATACGAAAAATATGAATAAAGTCCTACCCGCTGAGACACTTTCGCGCATGCGCTGCTTTAATGGTAAGTACTACATGAAAAAAATGTACTGGAGTATTGTTCCTCTCAATGAGATCTACAAAAAAGTCCGCGAGAGCATATTTTTATCTTATAAGGATAACGTGTAGTGATCATATTTCTGTCTAAAAATAATAATTTCAATATATTTTTTATTGTGAGGGATATTTTTCCATAATGGTATTAATCCTTATCCTTTAAAATACTTTATTAATTTTCTACGTTAAACGAAGATAAAATTTTGCTTTTTACACAATTTCGAAATTGCGAATAGTTTAAGAGAAAAACGCATTTAATTGTTGACACATCACGCCGTTGACACTTCAGCAGTATCGACTCAAGTTTTACTTATCCCTTACTCTCAGCATATAAATAAGTATATTAGTTACGTTGGCCATTTAATGTAGATCAAAACTGTCTTTACTGTTTTTCATTTTAATAAGTACTTTAGAAGTTGTTACAATATCAAAAATCCTTGCTGCGAAACGGCTCGCCACTCGCCATGCGTCCGCCGCGCCCGCCTGCCTTACACGCATCGGTGGTTCAATGGTAGAATGCTCGCCTGCCACGCGGGCGGCCCGTGTTTGATTCCCGGCCGATGCATTCTATTTAATTTTCCTCACAGGCAGCCACGTAGTGCTTGCTTTTCATCAGGGACAGAATACCCTCTTCAGCATTAACCACAAGCAAAAAAAAAACCCGCCTGCCTTTATAGCAACGAAGATTTAGATGCGTTTGCACGTATTGGATAATTAGAGTTGAATGTATTATTTCAGCGCGATATATTTTTTGTAGTAGTTATTAGTAGGTAGGCTTTTGTTTATAATTTCTTCCGTTTAAAAATAGTCATTTAACTATCTAAAAATAGTCATTTAAATATATTTTAATAAGTACTTGAAAAGATTAGTAGCACAGATTTAAAATTACGGTACCTACTAAAAAATCCTTGCTGTGTAAAACAATTGGAAAATCCTTATTGAAACTACGAAAATGCGGGTTGCATTATGGTTTAATTAATTTTCACATTATATTAAGTGCTTTGCAAACATACATTATATGAATAATCCAGTAGTAAAAGCGGGCGAAGCCGCAAGGGGGTCGCTAGTTAAAAGATAAAAATAATCATTACATTAAACTAAATATTATGTAAAAATGATTATAGATTCTTTTTTCTCTATTTCTTATCAATGTATTTTCGTCGCGTAGACATGTACTTAGTTCGACTTGAATTATTCTTTTTTCTTTGCATAAGGCGAGCCCAGAGCTAATAGGTGGTCCCATATAAATTTTATGGCAATTCTTTCAGTACTTTTTGAACCTGAGAATCTCGTGTTACAACACAATATTCCCAAAAAGACACTTCCGTTATTTTTTCCTAATAACATTATGTACTGGAAAGATTTCCAAGAAACGCGGGTATCAAATCAATCCAAATCAAATTTCATTAGACGATGAGGACGAAAAAGAAAATTCATTTTAAAATAAGAAATGTCAATATCAATAAAAGTGACCAAAACAAAACTTTGCGAAATGGTAAAATTTATTTTCAAATAAAATATAAATATAATAAAAGTATCCTCTGCTCTTACATTTCATATTAGACGTAAAAGGTTCTAGGAATCTCGTACCAGAGCATTGTACGCAGAAACGAAACGGTGATGCATTTTAAATTATTCTTTGATGGATTCTAAAGAATATGTTCGTCTGCCAAACTCTGTAATGGATGTCTGGAAAAGGTAATTTTATTTTGTTTTTAACGTATATTATGAGCTGTAATTTTGTAGAAAAAATATTTGGATTTGACCTGGAGATGGGCCTATGTACTGTAGAGAATTTATCAAAAATAAAAACCTCTCTGAGAATTAAATATTATAAACTAAAGTAACAGTCCAAGAAAATCGAACCTATTGCCTTGAGATAAAGGCTATGTAAAGATTATTGTACATAAAAGCAAAGTTTATTACAGCTGTATAGAATTTAATAGCGCATTTACATGTTTATCTGTTCCAGCCCAAGCGTAATGCTTCTAACTTCATTTCATACATACATACATGCATTTGAGTGATAATTCGTAAACAATGGGAAGAAATGAGGTTGAAACTAGGTTGATGGAAGGGTTTTGAATAGATTTTATGATATTATTATTTTTCTCTGGATATTTTTTTTAACTTTACGCTGTAGATATTCCGCATATTATAGCATGACAGCTAGAGATACTCCATCCTCTGGAGATACTAAATAATTCATTCTCCTCAGAGGAATGTGGAAGACCCATGACTGTCAGGTACGAGTGGAGTATTTCTTAAAATTCCCACAAGATTGGGAAAAAACGTTTAAGTTTTGAATATTGTATGTGTTTTCTTGCAATTACATGCTTGCTCAGTAGACAGAACTTTCGGTACCCAGACCCTCTTTTTATGAGTTGTTTTGAGTGGCGGAACTTAACGCCGCGTTTAGTTTTAAAGCGGAGAAATAAAAACAATTTATTGCCCCAATTGGACACCGAAGCCCTTTATTGCATATACAGCCAGTATTCATCCCACTATTCTACGTTAGCGAAATAGGTTTTAAAATAAGCCTCACATAATGAATTCTAACTTCTAAGCGTATTATTAACACGCACTGACCTACATACTTAAGAGTCACACATTATAATAAATAAGCTATTAATATACGATCTGTATTTCTAAAGCTTCTAAGTCTTTATTGCATATACTTACATATATAATACACGAGTATTATATGGAAATACGCTGTAATTATACGGAAATATTAATATAATTTAATAATTTAAAAATAACAATAAGTTTTTCTTTATTTTACGATAGACCAATCAACACGTAAACTATTAAGCGTGAAATTGGGAATGTAGTGTTTTGACACTATGTTCTCTCTGTTTGCCTTAAAATGCAGGACTAAGCGTGAAACCATCCTGATCTTTAATTAAGTGACTATCTATACTTTTTAAATAAACTTTGAACCTGGAACCTTTCACAAAATACGAAATAAGCAAGAAACCCTTTTAACACCAGGCTACGAACTGGAATTCCTTTGCTATCATAAACTTTTGTGGGAGTGCTTCGTCAGCGTCGTTATAAAGAAGGTGACTTGGATATATTAATCTCTGTCGTCTTCAGCTTACTATTATATTATAGAACAATTTACGAGTTGGCTTCCATCTGTTTAAATATAAGGATGTACCTTATATACATATTATGAATATCCTGCACACAGCATGCTAGGCAGCGAGAACCTAGTGTTGAGACACTCCGTTCCCCATTTTACACCGAATTTTGGAGGAATTGCGTGTTGAGTGACGGAGTCACCTCCGCTCTTTGCCTCGACACCAGAGCGAAGAAATGAAAATATTTCATTTTTTCGCCACGACTGGCTTCATCAGAGTAGATTATTCTATGATATACTCGTTTGATAACTATTTAAGCTTCAATAGACTTTGTATCAGATAAAACGCGGTCTATTGGGCATAAAAATAAATTTGGTTATAGAAATATCCAGAAATAAATAAATATTATTAATAAGTCATTCAGAAAATAAAAAATACTGTTTACTTTTCTTTTTTTTGTTTAAATGGTGGAACTCTATGCCGCACTATAAATAGACATTTTTGATAAAAAAAAGTCGTATCTTCCTGATTTATTAAAAAAACTCATATTCTTTATCTCGTTTACCAGCGTACAGAGAAAGAAAATGGTGTTAATACATATATAGGTTTTAAGAATCAGCCTGAATTCGAAAAATTGTTTGTAGAGTAGCGGAACTCGTCGTGCATCGTCTACCAGAGTGGTAAAATAGAATTTGTATATAATGATTTCCTCAGATGGGGTTCAAACCCCCAACCATCGCATTTATGCCAAACGCTGAAAAACTAACTCTTTCCTACCCTGCTCCTATATTAGCCTTTACATAACTTATGGCCATTTCCATAAAATTAGACAAATAAAAGTGATTAAAAAAAGTTATACGGGTACTATATTTCTCAAATTGTGGATGAAACTTGGGTTGTTCCTTAATAAATCCTTAATAATATGTAAGCCACTTAAACCAAAATGGATCGTCTCGAAATGATTTTAAGTTTTTGAGAAATTCGCGGACAAATATACAAATATATTTATACCTCCTCATAGTTCGTTTCCTAAGATTTAAACCATTTCCATGTAACGTAGTCGAGTCCCTTGACAATACAAGTTAGTGTATTCCCTTTGATCTAGAGTAACAGGCGGTGGACAGGACGCCCATCAAATAGCTTGGATGTACAAAGGCTTGTCGTTATAAGGTTACTGTACAAAACTTGGAATGGCTGTTGGTTAGAGAGGCCAGAGTCAGACTGCAAACGTGACTGTTTTGGGTTCGATTCCCACTCGGAGGATTTTTTTTTATTTCTCCACTCCCGTAACAAGCCAAAGCGCGTTGAATTCCGCCACTCTACACGCAATTTATCGAACTGTGCGTGGGAGACGGAGTGCCTTGACACTAGGTTTCCCCTAGCTGCCCTACCCTGCTATATGCGGGAGCCTGCTATATGCCTTTATCAAGGAAGGCTATATTATAACGCCTTAATTGCAGTGGCGTAGCTAGGGTATTTGCTGCCCGGTGCGGCTTAGGGGACTTGATGCCCTTTAAAATGGTCTAAGGTCTAAAAACAAAGAAAAAACAAAGTGATCGTCGACTTTGATGCCCCTTTTCCTTTTGATGCCCGCACCCCCTAGCTACGCCACTGCCTAATTGTTTCGATATCTCGGACACTTAGAATGTGTCATGTATTATACATACTCTTAGCTATATGCATTCGATAATGGAAGTGAAGGCTCCAGTAAAATACAATAAAATAAATTACCTTAGACGTCTTTATTAAAGTGAACTGTCTCTAGTGAATTACAAGAGAAAAAAGAATCTAAAAAACAGAATAATTAGTCACTCTATGAAAGGGTGAAAGCACCAAAGTCTTGCAATAACACATTTTTTACAGACACAATTGTAGGGGACAATTTGTTTTATTTACAACTTTTTATTGCGGACAATGGCTACGTACAAAGCAAAGAAAATACTATTAGAATGAAGAAATAAATGTATAACTGGGGAATGAGATGTTTTTATAAGCTTTTATTTGATGAATCAATTCTATTAAGATATATACATATTCTTAGCTTGACGCTGTTTTCTTCATATAGCAGGGTAGATAGAGAGAAGCTAGTGTTAGTTCATTCCGTTTTCCACTTTTTACCCATTTTTTTAGCGGATGCCTGTGCTGTCAAGAATCAGTAACTTACATAGCCAATTTACATAGAAATTATGTAATTTTCATAAATATATCTTATATATATTTAAGTTTTTTCTGAGTGAAAGTCAAATCAACGCCTATTGCTTTGAAGTAGACATTTCTAAACAGCCACAATCAATACACTAATATTATGTTATATCCAATATCTCTATATGATAGTTGAATACTTCATCTTGTCCAGCTCTAATGGATCCAGTTGAAAAATGAAACATCACGCGACGCTCGGACGAAACCTTTTCGGGGTCTTACTTGAAAAATGATAATAGTATACCTATTTAGATGAATATGTCTAAAATAACTTGGTGTGATAGAAATTTTTTGTTTTTGTTTTTTCAGAAATATATTTATTTTTAGATATTATTTTTTTTAAGATAAACAGCTTCACGCTGTACAGATAGAGCAGAGTAGGGAGGGAACTTAGTGTTAAGACACTCCGTTCCCCACTTTCCGCCGATTTAAACAAAAAAATATTGTCTCCTTAAAATCCGGTAACTTTCTGTTTCCATTAGGAATTTTGGAATATCACTTTTGGCGCTACTTGAAACTCGGTAATAAATCTATGCATACGGTTCTTTCGGCTTTGCATCATCTATGATGGAAAAATATATTGATATATTGAAACATAAAAGTATATCACTAAATTTTATTTAATATGAAAGTGTCTTTTTGAGGCGCAAGCTGTTTTCTGGAGGGTTCGCAGAGGAAACCGAGTGTTAAAACATTCGCCTTTCGAAACACTGATAGTTGAATGAAGGGATTCAATACTGCTCCTTTCTTGTTACTAAATTGACGAAATGAAAATAATTAATCCCCGACTGGGAATCGAACCTACAATAAAGCTTACACTCTTAAAAGTGCTAATGAAGCCAATTCTTCAAAACAAGAATTTTAGTTCTATTTTCATAATAAAAATATATATTATATAATGTTCACCTTATATTAAATCCTATAAGTCCCACTTTGTTGAAAAGGAGCTCGGCTAAAACATTTATTTTCCTCAAGATATTTTTCTTTGCAGTTTAACACTTGATAAATGACTGAATATTTGGCCATCTTAAATATATAAAGTCGTACGGAATACGAAATTAGTTTAGATATAGAGTGAGTTACTTCTGTTTTTAGAAATGGATTTTAGAGCTCATCGTGGCGAATTGGGACAGCATTTAACTATAAACACGATGGTTGTCGGTTCAATTCCCACTCGAGGCAATTGATTTTATTTAAATTATTTTCATTTACCGCTCTGGTAAATAAAGCACAGCATTAAGTTCTGCTATTTATTCTGATAGATATAAATATAAATATATAGGTTATTGAAATAAATTAAAAATAAGCATACTTTCGAAACTTTCATAGAGCTAAAGAACACTACAATAGTAACTTTAAAGAAATAACACAAAAACTTTTAACTATCGACGTCTCTAAGAATTTCTTATATCATTACTCTCCACGTCTCAAGTTAGACATTACGGGTACGTAACAGGTGCTAAGTTTAAGTTTGCTCTAAATTGCCACAGTTTTAAAGTAATAGATTGGGTAATTCAAGTTATCTGTGAAACGTATGTCTTTTTTGTTATTTCTTGTCTTTTCTCTGTCTTGACTCTAATGTGATTAAATTGTAAGAGATTAGAGAGAGAATTCGGTGGGAAGTGGGCAACGAAAGTGCCTTAATGAGAATGGAATGTATTAAGAATAGGTGCCCAGGTTCCCTCTGCCTACTCTGCCACTTGTCTTAACAAGGCGTGGTGTTAAGTTTTACTCAACAAGCAGTCTTGATGCAGGCAGAAAGAATAAAATTCTAATACTATTTAAATATACAGTTCCACGATGTATCCCGCACACATCATAGTAGGCAGAGGGACGCTACAACTGGCCTATATAAATATACGTATTTAGATATAAGGGTATTTTAACATCAAAATTCTAAATCTATTTAAATTTCAAAATTCTGTATGAAAACTTGCGTTTAGGTAACATGTTTATGCAAAGCGGATTCGTTCGATGTTATAACTCCACGCTGAAATAGATTTATACGAGACATTAAACGTTTAACGTCGACATGTTAGATAATATCTAGACTAATATTATAAAGCTGAAGAATTTGTTAGGTTGAATGCATTAATCTCAGAAACTAAATTTAAATTTAAATTGAAAAAAAAAAAGTTTTGAATAGTCCATAATTGTATAAGGCATACAGTGGCCTGGGGGCAGAGTTGTCTCCAGCAAGCAGCTTATATCCCAGGTCACACACAACCCTTAGCTATTTGAGTTAGAATTCGTGCTATAAGAGTTGTTTTAGTTTAAAACATACGGTACGAAGGTATCGTTCCATATATCGTTCCACTGATTAAAAAGATTGTATGGCGGAATTCAACGCTACATATTTTCTAAATAGAGCAGGAGAAATATAAAATATTATCAACCACCTAGATATGAATCTCACCAGAGGGAGAAATTGAAAATATTGAATTTTCCTCGAGTAAAAATCGAAACCACAACCTGTCACGTTTACGGTTTCACGTTTGTGCGTCCTGCGTCACCATTGTCCTCTATAAAGGGACGAAAATGTCTTAATGGGAACGGAGTATCTTAAAACTAGGTTCCTAGGTTCCCTCTGTCCATTATGCTATGTCCTGGATACAACCGTGTACATTATACAATCAGACATTGTTCTACGCTGATAGCGTTAGCTAACCTATTATTACGTCAATAACATTTCATGACACCGTCGCTACTCTTATATTGCTTGACTTTAACATAATGAATTTATATACGCCATGAGTTTCAGTATATGAGAATTTTCTCACGAACACGCATTAAATTATATAAATTATTCAGAATATATGGGTTTTATTGCGAATTTCGCCTATAAATTTTATGACGCATTATAACGAGATGCCTGCTATGTTGATAGGATTATTAAAGCTTATATTAAAGTTTAAATAAATAATTTCGAAATAATATGGAGAGAGCGGAAAGATTTTTTTTATAGATAATTTCGGTTTGTTGATTTTTTTTTTCAGAATAATTGGCTGAGTAAGCAGAAAATATACGTACAAAAAAAAGTGATAAAAAATCGACTTCTGTCCTGCCAAAAAGAACAAAAAATATATTTCGAATATTTTATTATAGATATAAATATCATATTTTTCAAATATTTCGCATCAACAATCTTCACTTTCTATGAAAAACTTTCACTTATTTAAAAATACGTTAACATTTAAAAATCGTAAAAAAAAATCATTCACGCTTTTTTCGTTTTTAAAACACCCAGGCTTCCGGTTTTCATTCTCGCGTAGAAAAACTATGTCTATGGGTTTAACTTTTCTATAAAAATGTGCTTTTCGAGCAAATTGTGACCCATTTTCTGTTGAAACGCTGCTATAATACCGGACATACGTAAGAGCATTAAAGTTCCCTATATATGTGTATATATAGTTAGAATATATTTTGCTAAATATACAAAGATATATAAAAATAGACAGAAAGACAGAAAGATTTACAGACTTATACTTTAAAATCTGTTAATAGCAAGAGATATCATTTTTATAATGAGAAAAATGCTATATAATTATAATACTTTTTTAAAAATAAAAAAAAAATACAGTCAAATTGATAACCTCCTTTTCTTACAGAAGTCGGTCATTGTGAACATCTAAATTGGCTTGGTTTTGTAAAAGCATCTGATTGAAATTACAAAGGTAATTGGTGAGATCTTATGAGGAATGAATTATATTGATGTACTTGCCTTGCAAGATAAAAAGCGGCGTTAAGCTCTGCCACTCAACATACAATGTTTTAAAAAAAAATGAAGCCTCTTCTGTCTACCTACCCTTGCTATACAGTGAAAGAAAATAAAGAAGTCAAAGTATTAAAGTTATGCGTCATTTTCTAGTCCATTACACACCCTCCATACCTTCCCTTAAAAAGAATTGATTTTAAATGTTTTATATATGAGTAATGTGTTCCTTCCAATTCATAGGTTTTTGTTCTGTTACACTTTGTGTTCTTGTCAATTATCAGCTGTGCGTAAGTTCAATTATTTTAATAATAAAATGATCCTATAAGAGTTCCGTATCTACGGAATACGGAACTCTAAAAATGGTTATTTTTATTTATACAGTAGAAATCTATTTTACTACAGAATTAAGTCATTTAAAACAGCATTGCCGTTTCCGCTCTTACTATGGCAAGTCATCCGACATTCGTTACTAGTGATTAACGGTAAATGGGGACAATCAAAGTCTTCATTAACATTCATTGTTTTTTTTCTGCCATAATAAATCACTCGGATATCATAATATATTCATGAGTCATTCATTTACAATGCTTGTAGTGTAATGTAATGGTACGCCAAACGCTCTGCATATCTCTTCGTCCACTACCATCAACCTTTTCATACATGCTCTCCTCCTCATGCTATCTATCATCGACACTTCTCACACTTGTGCGTGCTTTCAAAGGTCAAACTAGGTGCCTTCTAGGTGCAACTACCTGCCTTCTTCTTCTTCTTCCTCCTGGCATTAATCCCGACTATTGCCAGGGTCTGCCTTCCTACTCAACCTACTCCACTTTGCACGATCTTTATCTTTCTTTACCTTTATCTTTATCTTCTCCACTAGGTACCGTGCATCTCTCATTAAATCTTTTTTTCTATTCCAGTTAAACTGACTTCACACATATGAAAAAAATATTTTATCATAGATATACAATGTAAGTACAAAATTAATTGTACTATTCCTCCCTGGAGTACAATACTAGAAAGCCGTATTTTAATCAAAGCTGTAAAGAGAATAAATCTTGGCAAAACACCATCTAACTTTTCGGTAACAAAAGGCGTGAGACGAGCAAATTGGTTATGGCCTACGGTTATAAAGTTTTACAAGTGACAAATATGTGTGTGTGAGGACGTAGTGGTACAATAGAAAAGAATTCGACAGTAAATGCACCGAAGTGGATTCAATTCCTATTCAGGGGAATGAAATGTTCTCATTTTCTCACACTGGTAACTAGATAGACTCTATTATATGTGGGACGTCGTTTTCCATGCACCGTCCAAAAATTCAAGATTGTACATATATTGGCGGAACTCAACGCTGCGCTATATCTTGCCACAATCACGAGGAACAGGAAGTAAAACTACTTTAGTTCCCCGACTGGCAATCGATCCCAAACAGCTAGAAGCTGTGCCTCACGACGACCTCAAAAACAATGATGCGAAAACAACACACGTAATCTTTTAAAACTTAATATGGTTAATACTTTTTGTATAGCATAACGGGGGATACACCCGCACATAGTAGGGTATGTAGAAGGAACCTGGGAACCTAGTGTTAAAACATCCCATTAGACATTTTCAGTCAGTGAGTTTCTTTTAAGGTCCTAGTTTCATAAGAAAGAATAAGACTAAGTTTTACCCGTTAATCCTGCCATATGCGGGATACAGCGTGAAGCTACAAAAAAAAAAGAATAGAGTACAACAGAGAGTCCACTAATATAATTCTGGTATACAGAATCTAGGTTGTTGCCTTCATAATAGAGAGAGATCATTAATTCCTGAATTCTGAAACTAGCACAGTTGAATGGTGACCTAACCTCTTTTCACTTTATTGAATTTTTAAATGGTCTGTATTATTTTCTTGTTTAATGAGTTTCTTCACGCTTTTTCCCGCACAACGCGACTTAACTTTGAACACACTCGTCCCAATTTTCGAGGCATTGCGTGTTGGAACATAACGCCGCGCTTCAACCAAAGCGGGAAAATGAAAATATATTGAAAAAGAATCGAACCCTTAACTGTCGTGCACGGTGCCAAACCGGTCTCTCGATTAAATATTATACTAACATTATACATGTTTAACTAACATTAACAGTTCTAATTAAAGGCTAAATCCACAAGTGACATTTATAACGAATGAATAAATAATTACTTAACTGTAATAGTTTCGTTTTGCGGTAACAACTACTTACTAAGCTACCTTTACCTTCCATTTATTCTGTAAGTGAAAGTTAAATGTATTGAAAATTAAATAAGCTGTTATATTAGTTAAATTCACATTTTTTGCCTCCTCATTATTAAATGTTCCACGATTTTTTTACTTCATAAAGCCTAGATATTTTATAAAAATTCTAAGAAACACCAGCTAAAACCTTTTTGAATTTGATAGGTATTCTTTCCACTAAATCATTTTATAAATAGAATATCTTAGTAAGTCAAAGGTTAACAAAAGTATTATCTTCTTAGTAGAATTTTTATTACCGTAAGCTTCTCTAGGGACTGACAATACTGACAGATGGATATTGGTTATATTGATGAAACTGTTTTGCAAAACACTCGTATATTGAATTTATTTTTTATCATAAAATATGGCAAATAAATAATATTGTAGTAGTGTCTTAACACTATATCCCACTAAAACCGGAATCCGGAGAGAAGCTAAAGAAATATTTAATTTTATCCATTCTGTTAAATAAATATAAAACACCGAAATTACACCTCCTAATTACAAGGGACCTTTGAAAGGCTCATGAAGAATGAATGTGTGTATGTACGTTTAAATGTTATGCGGTGAAAATATTTCGCCGTGTGAATTTTAGGCTTTAATTTACCGTTGTTTGATGACATGTTAAATAATATAAGAGATAGGCAGATACTGTTTGATTGTAAATGTAATGGTTAGGGGTTCAATTTTCAATCGGGGGAATGGTTATATTTAAGTCGAGAACGGTGAGGTCAGTCGTGACGCAGGGGTTTACAGTTCAGTTCAGTTTTACAAATGTGTGAAACTGAACTGTACTGTAAACGCGACTGGTTATGGGCACGATCCCCACTCCAGAAAATGAAATATTTATTTAAATTTATATTTTCATTTCTTCTCTCTGGTGTCGAGGCAAAGCGCGGTTCCAGAATTTGACGGAAAGTGTGGCCTTGACCTTGGTTCCAGGGTGAAGATATGAAAATATTAATAAATAATAATTCATTCCCTCGAGTTGGGATCGAACTCACACCCATCGTGTTACTTCACACCTTTGTGTTCTGCACAATGAAAGCCTCAAAAACTTCCTTGAAAAAATATATAAAAGACTATTAAGAAGAACACGCTAAATACGTTGAACGTTAGGGGACTACAAATGAGATGAATTCTATCTGTTAACCACTTAGCTATTTGCTTAACTAATGGGTGGCTATACAAATGTTTATATTGCTTACTTTAATTACTTATACAGTCCAACTAATAAGTATTTAGTTTCATTTCATTTTATTTATTATTTCTTTATTGTATACAATTAAAAAAATATATGCACAAAAATAAGATCAACTTTGTTTTTAACTCCGCATAGGGTATATAGTGTCAATACTCTCCGTTCTCCATGCACTGAGGAATTCAACACCGCGCTGTGTTTTGTGCAAAGCGAAGGAAATGAAAAAAAAATATTATTACCCGTAGCTAATATTGAACTTATAATCGTAATGTCTACAGTCTGATGCTGTACTGCTGCACCACAACGGACTCAGTTCATATCCTACAAAAATAATTAATAGATTGGAAGCATTTGTCGAAAAGTAAAATTTTTTGTAAGGTAAACAAAGGGAACCTAGTGTTAACGTATTTGTTGTCAATTTTCTTGGACAAATTTCAGACATCCCGTATTGAGTACCTACTATAAACCGTCACTTCATTTATAATACGCTTTAATGCGATGGAGAATTATATTAATATTTTTGAATTAATTATGTGTGGATTAAATATTATATATGTTTGGTAACTGTGGTAGTAGTCCGTGGTCTTAGGTGGACTGTTGTCTATTGTCTACTCGTGACCACGAACTGCTGCAAAGTGTTGAAAATTGATTTGGATTTCCAAAAATGGTTTCCAAAACTGCCTTGGGTTTCCAAAAATTTATAATTAACATACGGGATTATGCCGGTCAAAGATTTTAATTGAAAATAGTCATATTATCATGAAACCTGGCAGTTATACATAGCTTATGTGTCAATACAATAATTTGGCACCATCGATCTAGTTTGATGATGAAGCCGGGACCTTAAAAGTGGAACACTTCAGACATTACTGGTAACCACCACAGCACTCGAGTTTGGGCTCAGATATAGCTCCGGGCACATCTATATATATAAAAGGACTTGTCCTCACTGACTGAGGTAAGACACACGCACAGCCGTAACCGCTGTGCGTAGAAACGTGAAATTTGGACAGATGTTTACTTTCATAATCTGGACATCCACTAAGAAGGGATTTTGAAAAATTTTAACCCTAAAGGGGTGAGATAGGGGTTGAAAGTTTGTATGGAAAAAAATTTAAATTGGCACCGATTTTCATAAAATTTAAAATTTAGATTTTTAAAAGTATTTAATTGAACACGTGTTTCATCGTTTTCTAGAATTCTTCCCCTAAGGGTGCAAATAAGGGGTTGAAAGTTTGTATGGAAAAATCTTTAAAACGCCACCGATTATTATAAAATTTTAAATTTAAACTCTTAAAAATATTTAATTGAACATGTGTTTCATGGTTTTCCAGAATTCACCCCCTAAGGGTGCAAATAAGGGATTGAAAGTTTGTATGGAAAAATCTTTAAATCGCCACCGATTTTTATAAAATTTGAAATTTAGACTCTTAAAAATATTTTATTGAACACATGTTTCGTGGTTTTTTAGAATTCACCCCTAAATACGCAAGCGAAGCTGCGCGCGTCCGCTAGTTTTATATAAAAGAAAAAGATAAAAGAATATTTTTTTGCCTATCTACGTGCTCTATTATAATCTAAATTACATTAATAATATAATTGCGCATAAATAATACTGTCAATACACAAACTAATATGATGAAGCTAAATTATGAATACAATATCAGAATATTGTATGAACATTTATGACTTATATAAAGTAAACATTGACTCTGTATATTTTAAATCTGATATTAATATGTTTAATATTTACAGTTTCGTTTATGTGTATTCATTATTGTGGAAATGAAGAAAATATATATGTATTTATATTATGTGAAATTATATACGAGTATCAGCGTAACGAGGCCCATCGTTGCGCAGGATCAGAAAATGTGACGATAAACGCGACAGGTTGTGGATTCGATTCCTACTTGAGGAAATTAAATATTAAATATTTTCATTTTTTCGCTCTGGTATCGAGGGAAAGGGGGGCGTTGACTCCCACCACTCAAGGGATGGGAAACAGAGTGTCTTAATATTAAATTATCTCTTCTTACCCTGCTGCAAGAGTTTAGCGTACGTCTACAGTAATGACGTTATAAAAAAAAACCTGTATAAACATTATTTTATAATAAGACTATAAATCAATCTTACTTTTCTCGAAAATTTCAGCTTTCCGCGTTAATCTTACGAAAACCGTATAGTTTACAAAAACCCTTCTAACGTTACGATCTCGAGCGGTCCACGTCTTAATAATGTATGGTGAAACCCGATTCGTTCTTTATTAGACTGCCTTTTACTAACCAAACTGGAATTTATAGCTTCTACTAAATAGCCGGTGAGTAATGCTTGGGTGTAATTGTTTATGTTTTCTGTTATCAGTAGATGTGTACAATGTAATAGATATTTTGTAGATACGGGTATTTTTATTTAAATAATATTTTCAGTAAGAAAAGTGAGCAAAATGAGTGAGTAAATATCGTTATTTTTTTTAAAGCTAAGGAAGCCAAGTGCCAAGACTCAAGACACTGTTCTCCAATTCCCTCCTAATTTTTAGAATATTGTGTGTTGAGTGGCTAAACTTAACTTTGTATTTTGTTTTGTTACAAGGGCTAGCCAAATAAAAATAGTTCATACCCTCGAGAGGGAGTTGAACCTACGAACAGATGGCGATGGCGATGACGAAACCACTGGCTACAATAATCTTTGGCGTATAACACGAAATACTCGTATTTAATATTTAAATATTTCTCCATTTTTATAGAAAGTGTACATTTCCAAACAAGCAACAGCCACCAGAAGTGTCGAAGCCGAATGAAAAATTCACCCAACGTAGAAAATTGTAAATTCAAATTGACTATATATTGGTTCGCTCCAGCTGTAGTGTATAGTAATTAAATAGTGAACAATGAAATTGTGAATAGAACATATAGACATAGCGACGCTTTGCGTGACCTGATTTTTTTTCAGCTTCCCGCTGTATCCCGCTTTTTATGTAATATATTATTTATTAATGTAGGTATTGAAAGCCGTGCGATAGTTCACATGTTTAGAAAATTAATATTAAAAATATATCAACTCTTCAACAACTGAGTGATGCGTAGAACGATGAAATGTGGCATGTTAGTCTCATGGGGTGTATGGGGGGATGTATTAAGAGATTTTACAAGTTGCGGAGATTTTTCAATTTCTACTGAGAAATCACTAACAAGTTTTACGCTTTGTACACGCAAACAGAGTTGCATGATATAACTAGTCTAATATAAATATCAACAATAATAATAGAGAAAGGAAGTGTCTTAAACGGAACGGAGTATTTTAACACTAGGTTTCCAGGTTCCCTTTGCATACCCTTCTATGTGCGGGGTACCTACAGTGTGAAGCTAAAAAGATAAAAGAAACATCATCAAAATAAAAAAATAAAACATAAATTTATCATAAACTTCATCTAATTAATAAAGCTAAAACAATTCACTCTCAATAATAATTAATTGAGGAAAAGCCTATTTAATTTCTTAAAGAAGTTTTATTAAAGCTTACAAAAACTCTAATTAACAGAGCAATCATTTTAAATAGGCGTTTAGTACAACATTTTATTTCAGTGTTATTATTTTTTTAACTTTAACATTTTCCATGTGCTATCCCATACTAAAGATAGAAAAACATTTCAACGAAATGGAAGTGGAATCGTGCCTGCGCTTCTTGGAAACCATCCTGGAGGAAAAGGAACTAGAAATGTAGTGTTAAAACACATCATTCCTATTAGGACATTTCTTTTCTCTACTGTTCGCTGAATTCTTGAGGTATGGAACGTAGAATGTCGGAACGAGAAAATTAAAATATTTAATATTTCATGTTTGCTTATTTCATATCTATCTAGGCAGTAGGAAGGCGTATGAAAAACGCAGTTTTTTCTGCATAGATCTCGATCCCAGGGGGAATCCGGCATAAAAATAAGACTATGTGTTGCCCCACAACCCACTCTATTTTTCAATATTTTTTTTATAATTCAATGACATATCGTAACCATTTTCCTGAGCATATCGCATATCGCATATCTAAAACGTTCTTTCAACGTAACTAAGCCACATGTCGACGTTTTCTCAAAAAAGAGGAACTTAATAACGAAAAATAGTAAGAAATGTATAAATTTTTCTTCACAATTCAGTGAAAAGGTGAACATAAAAGGTTTGTGGGCACTTGCTAACTGTAAAGTCTTTAGGCCGCCCTCGCCTTTTGTAAACGTAATAATGACAGAAACAAAAATGAAAATATAAACACTGTGTGGACGTGGAGCTCTACAGTGAAATTACAGGGTTAGAGTTAGTTCACTATATGTGTGTGTTTTTTTAATTATTACTTTTTTAGATTAGGCAGGAAAGTAAGTTAATTATAGTTATTATATATTTTTTAAATATTTTCATAACTTTTCTTAAAAATATAGTTATTATTATAGTATTTTAGCTTATTATTCACAGAATAACTTAGCGTTTTCCGAGAAGTAGCAGCAAAACTCAACGCTACGCATTATCTTGTTACCAGTGCAAAGTAAGAAGATCAGAAAATATTCTTATATAATAGTGTGCCGCTTTGCCAAGAAGGTCTCTTATTTATTTTTAAAATAAAAAATAAGAATGCGTCATCCTTGTCGTCAGAGTGTGCGTCGTACACAATATTATGTGAAATTACCTTAAGAAATAGAAGGCTAACGTTAATAGGTTTCTTTAACAATATTTAGGTCACAAATATGGTACTGGAATTAGTTTTAGCGATTTAATGGTTAAAAAACTTTGAATATTATAAAATTATAAAATATTAATTAAGAGTAGACTATAACTAGGTACTCTTAAAGAAAGTAAGAGTTTCAGTGTTCTGTTCTCAGTGCTGATCAACACTCCCCTCGTTTAATTAAACGTAAAATAAGATGTATAGGAAAATTATTTTTTAGAAAATTTTACGATAATTTTGAAGGGCTGTAACGAAAACAATTATGTTAATTTTTCAATGTAGATTGATAATATTTTATAGAATTTACTTCAGTTAAGACATAGTGAGGCCATAAGCGTGCGACGGTAAACGCGACAAGTTGTAGGTTCGATTTCCACTTGAGGAAATGAAATATTTGATATTCTCATTTCCCCGCTTTGGTAACGAGGCAAAGTGCGGCGTTGAGTTCTGCTACTCAACACGCAATGCTTCAAGAATTCATCGGAAAGAGGGGAGTGCCTCCAGAATTCGGTGAACAATGGATAACGGAAGCGTGTTAGCGGGGACGGAGTTTCTTGACACTAGGTACCCAGAGTTCCTCTTCCTTACCCAGCTATGTGCAAGAAACAAAAAAAAAGTAAACACATAATTATTATAATGGAGCGTCTACGATCATGGCATACCTCTTGGCTTCCTGTACTATAATTAAATTCTTTGTACGAGTATAGCTCTTCAGTTGACCTTCTTCCAATATAGTGGACATTATTTTCAATATTAACTTGAAGTTCCTCTTTTTCCCACCTGTTCTCTCTTGCATCATATATGTACAATTTAACCACTTAAATTATAAGATATATAAATATTTTATTTCATAATATAGATGTCCGCCGCTCTAACCAAATATGTATAATACGACGTTGAGTTTCGCAAATCACCACTTTCTAAATATTTTTGAGGCCGTCGTAGAGTAGTGACTACAGTCGACAGACCTTTGTACCTTGACGGTTGTGGGTTCGATCCCCACTCGAGGGAATTGAATTATTAATTTCTTAATATTATCATTTCTTCGCACTGCCAATAAGGCTTTTAAAATTGAATTGAATTGCCGGAATTGAGTTTCGCCCTCAACATGCAATGCCCCGAAAAATATATTTAAATGAATTAAAAATGATACATTAAAACTATTATCTCATGAAAAATATAGACTAATATATATATGTGCTTTTGATACATATTTCGATAGATAACCACTTATCTAAATTGCCATAACGTGACGTTTACAGTCATAAATATTGATGCGTTCACAAATTTCTAACATTAAAATTTTCATAGTCAATTTGCAATGCACTGAATTATTATATAAAAATACTAGTGGGCCCGGACGCGGCTACGCCCGCGAAAATATAAGCCTAAATCATTGAAATAAGTTAAAAAATAATAATAAGTGGAGATTTATTATTAGAAAAAATATCTGAGTAACCGAAATGAACAAACCAAAGAAGTAAAAGTAACTAAAGGAAATTCTTAATATTAGAAAAAAAAACCTAAAGTTTGCTGTGCGCGCGTACTAAACATTTTTCTATATTAAATAATTATTAATTTTTGCGAACAATATTAAATAAAATCTCAAATGATTAAAATTACGATATTTTAAGTGTATAAGATCGGTATAGATAACCGAACTGAGATAAATTAATTATAAGCAGCAAATAATTACATAAAAAATAATAGTAATTCGAAAATCTATAAAAATTTACAAATTCATCAAAGTCATCCGCCCGTTCGCGTCGGTCATACTCATATTATGCCGCCCGAAGGCTAGGTCATTTGGAATCAGTCACATCTTAATTATTTATTAGAATGTTATACAGTAAATTATAATTTCCATCTAGATGAAATGCTAAAAGACTATTATATTTATTTTCATAAGGATGAATATCAAATTATAGAAATCATCTAATTTTTGTTAATGATTTGTATAAAGAGATTTGTATAAATCTATATCGGCGCGCACCATGTATGCATTAAGCAAACTCACTGTGGGTGACGTTTTCTTAAAACAGCAAACTTTGCAAGCTGTTGCTTAGCAACGCGTAGCGACGATTGTTATTAACATGGCGGAATAAATTCCTTGTCAAATTAATTATTTTAATATATTGGTATATAACGAAAACATTACAAATATGAGAAAAAAAAAGTATCCTATGTTCATCCCGGGACCCTCAAGTATCTCTATATGAGTATTTTATCACAATTAAATTAGCGGTTTGGCCCTGATTGCGGAAAAGACAGACAGACAGACAGACAGACAGACAGACAGACAGACAGACAGACAGACAGACAGAGTTACTTTCGAATTTATAATATAGGTATGGATATAATTGAGACCATCGTGGCGCTGGGGCACAAGCGTACGATTATAAAGTGGTTGTGGGTTTGATTCCAATTTGGGGGGATGAAATATCTAATATTTTCATTTCTTCGCTCAACTAACGACGCAAAAGCGGTGTTGAGTCACGCTTGAGTTCAACTTCACGCCTTATCACGCATAGTGGAATAGAATGAAAAAGGTGTCGAAATACTACATTCTTCACTATCCACCCAAAAATATATTTGAAATTATCAATAAAAGAAAAGTAAATATAGCAGTGTACTAAAGCTCCTCATAAAAGTTTTCATTTTTGTTGTCATAAAAAAAATCTCGGAAGGTCTTTCACATTAACCTTACTCATATAACAAATCCCCGCTTTCTTCACAATAGGCAAGGTGAAATAAAGATATAAAAACAATTTAGTAATTCATTTAAGGCAAAATTGAGGCCGCTGTCGAGACGCAGGAGCACAAGGCACTAGGTTCCCATGTTTTCTCTGCGTACCCTTTTTCTTTCACTCTCTCACTATATCCTGTGTGAAACAAAGTAGGCAGAGAAAACTTTAGGTTAAGACACTCCGTTATTAAATTTCCTTCTAAACTTTGGGCATTGTGTGTTAAGTAAGAAACAAAAATATTTTAATTACTTCGAGTAGGGATCGAACAGAGCCACGGTGACTTACATAGATCTTTTTTTATAAACGTCTAAAAGAAAGTGAAATATTTTATAAACTATAATGTAAAACAATCTTCAAAACTATTATAAATTTAATAAATTTTAAACAATGTTGGAACATAATATTATGACAAAGACTAGAAAGCTGTAGCTCACTGTACACTTTCAAAAGCTCCTTTTAAGTGTTTATACAACGAGATAATGTTTTCATATTATTTCAAAATTCACATTCATTTATCAATACCTTCCATACCTATATTATAAATTTGAAAGTAACTCTGTCTGTCTTTTACGCAATCAGGGCCAAACCGCTAATTTTATTGTGATAAAATACTCATATAGAGATACTTGAGGGTCTCGGGATGAACATAGGATACTTTTTTTGCTCATATTTGTAATATTTTCGATATATACCAATATATTAAAATACTTATTAATTTGACATGCAATTTATTCCGCCATGTTATCAACAACCGTCGCGTTGCTAAGCAACGATTTGCAAAGTTTGTTACAAACGTCACCCAAAATGAGCTTGCTTAACGCATCCCTCTATTGAAAACTGAAAATAAATTCATAAATATATTTAATAAATATTCGTATAGTTCAAGCGGGCGTAGCCGCGTTCGGGTCCACTAGTTTGTATATAAATTACTTTTAATTGAGGCCGTCGCCACGTGTTACTGAGAGCGTGACGGCTATGAATTCGACTTACACTCAGGAATCAAATTATTTACATTACCTTGCTCGGGTAACAAAACGAATTGTAGCGTTGAGTTTCGCCACTCACCATGTAATAATATCTCGAAATTGAGCGACCCGTAGGGAACAGAGTTATTTAATATTAGGTTGCCCTGCTTACCCTGCTACGTAATATACCATCGGACCGCAGAATTTTCGAAACATCACGAGTTGAGTGGCGAAACTTAACGCTGCCACTATAGAACTTTTAATTTTTCTACATTCTTACATAGTTCACACGTAGAACGTAACGCACCCAAATAAATTACAATGAAATAAATTCTTACAAAGATAAAGTCAGAAACAACAAAAATATTTTGGCAAAGCTTACCGCTGTAAACATTGTAACTGAGTTCTTTCGTTGTAAAATATTATGCATTCACAAAAACGGCTTACAAAATTTTAACAGCTCTTTCACGAGCTCTCAGTACAGTGGGTTGGTGTAATAAAATTATTATGACCTTTTAAATTAATTTCGCGTATATATTAAGGTTATACGTTATTGGAAAATAAATTTCATTGTAACGCAATTATGACTAAGCTGACTCAATGTGAAGGTTATTAGTTCAAAACTTGTAGAGGAAAGTTTTAGAGAAAATCATATTTTTCCTTTATTTGTACTGCAAGTTCCTAACTTTTTGCCGAATTTCATATAGATTTACGGAAGATACCCTATAGGTTTTTATTACGTGGCAAATATAGTTAAAAATGTTAATTTGAACACTCGTGTTGTGTGAAATAAACTACAAATATAAATTCGTAATATTTTTTTCTCTGAAACATCTATAAATTTTTACTTTTCGGACAAATTTCGTAACTGTAGTTGCACGGAATGAATCCTATAAGAATTTTCATTACGCGAATTTCATATAAAATGCAGCAGAAAGATGCATAATATTTGTATCTTTTGATTGCCTTGAAGGGTACATGTTTTTTTCTATGCTGCAAGTCTACAATAGAACTTAAATATTTGACATTAATTTCAGCTTGACAATACGATCCTAAAAAGGTTCCTTTTTTTCGGACAACAAAATGATCTTATAAGGGTTTCATTTTTTCCTTTTATATTCTGAACCTTAAAAATTAAGCAATTTGTATTAAAAAGGCACATTTAAGGGTTAAAAGAAATAGAAATTATTCCAAGCAGGTTCTGTCTCAGTTCCCGAAGGACCGACGAAGACATTATGCAAATTGTACTCGTATATTGACGGGCGCTAGCAGAAGCCAATTTAATAGGGACAGTGACATTTTATGAAGAAATGTTTTAAAAATCATACGATTAACTTTTTGATTTATGTTATAGAGTTTACTCTGTGTTTGTTATAAACGCGATGGTAATTGGTTCGATTACTCTCGCACTTAGAGAATGGTTTGATCTTGTAAGATAAGGAGTGAGGGTAAGTTCCACCCTTGGCGCAATGTCTAAAATTGAGGTGAAAAGTAGATTTTAAATTACTCATACATTTTTTTAGCATCTAATATTTTTGGTACCTATAAATTAGTAGTCTACTTGTATATGATTTAATTATTTTAGATTTTAATGCAGAATTGTTAAAACATTAAATTTAGTTACATAATTTATTTTTTATACAGTTAAACAAAATACAGCGTTTAGTTCCACGTTACCTTTAAAATAAGCGGAATTGAGAGCCAAGCTTTGTATTAAAAAATCCTGTAGTAGTGCCTACTAGGCAAAAGCTTTCTATATTTAACCTGAAAAATCAATAAGTACATTTAGCACTATTATGAAGATTCATAATAGCGCTAAATATATATAAAATATGGGAAGAACTAGATAGTTCTTCCCATATTTTATATATATTTTCATCTAGAAAGACGTCTTTTAAAAAAAAAACGATAATTTTCCGAAGAAATGGTTCTTCGAATTCGAAAAAGTCTGTGTTAAGTGGCAAAACTCACCTCCTGGCTTTTCAACATACTTATGTCCATAATACATAAAGTTTAAGCGAAAATTCTAAGAAAAAAATAATTAGTTTAACCTGCGTAATTGAATTAGTCAAAAATAAATACTGAAGCGAAAACAGAGTAAATTAAGGTATTATTCCAACTGTAAATTAGATTAATGTACGAAATTAAATCTTTGCTAATAAAATTGTAAAGGGATCAAAGGAATAGATATTCAAATACGTTTTTGTAGGCCAACTGGGACGTGGTTTGTTAACGACTAGTGGCCACTACGTGGCTTTACTCGCTTAAACCATAGAATTAATCCCGATCTGATTCCATTATTTAAAGTAGCCTATAAGTTGTTCCATTACATCCTTCTAGTGAAAGTCCTATAAAAATTGATTTCGTTGTTCAGTGCGTGAGCGAAAGAATGCTTATTTGTTTTTAATAATGAATAGATGAATATGCTCTTTAAAAATATTAGTCCTTCAAACGAATAAACTTATTCTCTGCCTCCCCTGCTATATATAAAACTAGCGGACCCGGACGCGGCTACGCCTGCTTGAAATATAAGAATATAATTTCTATAGAAATGTAATTTCAATCTAGATGAAATGCTAAAAGTGACTATTATATTTATTTTCATAAGGATGAATATCAAAATGACGCGGTAACGGTTGCGTAGCGACGCGACGGTTCTTATTAACATGGAAGAATAAATTGCATGTCAAATTAGAAAGTATTTTAATTTATTAGTATATATGTGTAATGTAATGTTATATAGCCTATAGCACTTCTGAAGAATGCAGCTTTCATACAAAACAAAAACATAGTAAATCGGACCAGTAGATCCAGAGATCTTAGCGTTCAAACAAACAAACAAACAAACTCTTCCGCTTTATTATATTAGTATAGATATGGATATAGCGTGACCAGTGAGTATAGAGTTTCAGAACTCCATATAGCTGATGCGGGAAAAATGTAAAACTATTTTAAAAATTAACCTTAAAATTAAAATTTAAATCAATATCATTTAAAATTAAGAAATTAATTGAAAACAATGTTAATTTCGCAAAACTTAACAAGGCGGGTTGTACATTAAACAACAAAGTCTTAGAAAGTACAATGCTTGAACTTTTATTATTTATGAAGCGCACTTAATTGTATTTTATCTTTATGTTTGTGTAAGATTTTTTAATAAAATACAATTTTCTTTAGTAAAATACCAAAGAAAATTATCTTTTACCATTTTTAGTAAAAATATCAATTTTATTAGAATATATTTTTTTTAATTAATTTACTTTCTTTGTCTAGATTATCAAAATAGAAACATTTATTTAAAGCATATAATTATTATAACTGTGCTTACTTCAGTACGTGCGGAATACAGCGTAAAACTAAAATAACAGGACAAACATACACTTACGAAAATTAGCACACATTCTTTGAACCCTAATAGATCATTATACTCACACAAAACTAAGTTAACACTAGAAGCGCCGCCGTCCCATTTTTGTCCCAAACGCAAGGTTGATTGTTTATAACTTTTTTATTTTTTAATGTATGTAAATGAAACTTTTTGACTATTACCAATTTTACACCTTTATTTAATAAAAAATATAAATAATTTTATAGCAGTCATACTTTTTGAAAAAAAAATAGATTTACCTAGAACTGCCGCTGGGTCATTTTTGTCCCGCCATTATTATTTTATTATTTGAGGGTATAATTTGACATATTTTCATGCCTCGAGGACGAGGTGGAGGTGAAAGGACCATGCGGGGGCGGAAAAAAATTGAATAGTAGGTTTAGCAGTCAATACTTAAGTTTTTAGGGTTCTGTAGCTTTTAAGGGAAAAAAAACCCTTATAAGATCATTTTTTGTCCATCTGACTGTCTTTGCCTTTATCTCAAGAACACTTGGAGAAATCGAGTTGATATTCATATGAGTATATGAATATCAACTATATGACGATCTACAGTCCCTTGATTTCCTGAAAAAGCACGCTTAAAAAAAGATATGACCATTTATATAGTAAAAAACGTGTATTTCGACACTATAAAGGGAATCAAATTAATAAGGTACTTTCAGTTAACTTAGAATTATGAAATTTGGCAGTTAGCATCTACATGTAGTACTAGTACAGGAAAAAATCTGAAAACTATACATTTATGCATAAATCTTAAAAAATAATAGCCAGAAAAGTGGGGTAAAATTGGTGTCAATACTAAATTTTGCCGCTAGTTCAAGTGAGGTATCAGATGAAAGGATGACTAAGCTAGGCTTGAATTTTAGAAAAACAATCGATACCAAATGTGGGCAATTTTAGGCTAGGTGGAGGCAACCTGGGAACCTAATGCTATGCACTCCGCTGGCATTTTCCGCCGAATTCTGGAGCCATTACTATGCAATGTTATAAATCATCTGTGATGTATCACTGATGAAGAATATATTAATGCATTACTTGGCCTAATAATAATATTAACTAATTTCAATAACTTATAATTTTGTAAGAGTTATTCAGTTAGTTGTCACGACCTTAGAACGTATTTGAAATATTTGA
>HE672058.1:148694-286352 GCA_000313835.2 Heliconius melpomene melpomene
GGCATTTTCCGGCCGAATTCTGGAGCCATTACTATGCAATGTTATAAATCATCTGTGATGTATCACTGATAGAAGAATATATTAATGCATTACTTGGCCTAATAATAATATTAACTAATTTCAATAACTTATAATTTTGTAAGAGTTATTCAGTTAGTTGTCACGACCTTAGAACGTATTTGAAATATTTGATTCTTTCTGTGTTTGGCTTTTTGGTACTTTTATGTGTGTTAAAGAACAAAAATTGATTATTAAAGATGATCTACATATTTTACGAATTATTTTAATAATATTTTTTTGTATTATACCAAAAATCAACATAATAAGTAGAATGGGACAAATTTGTCACGACGGCGGTTCAAGGGGGGTCTCAATATTCGGCACTTCTAGTGTTAAACTGATAACCTCGTTTTTTCGATGTTGGTTAAAGAAATACGCTTAAGTAAGAAATGTGAAATGCCAAAATTCTTATGAAAATTCTAACAGTTATTTGGGTAAGATGATTTTATTTAAATTTTCATCTCTCGGCTCAGATGGATAAAATGCGGTGTTGAGTTGCGTCACTCAACGCGCAATATCTCGAAAATTGGGAAAAAGGGAAAATGGAGAACTGAGCCCCTTAAAGTTCTTTCTGCTTATTCTGCTATATTAGGGATAGAACATGAAACTAGAAACCCAAAAAGAAAGTAAAAAAAATCTCAATAAATCTTAATGACATTAATTAAGCTTTACGACACTCTTCGAGACACATAGCTTAAGTTGTGGAATTTAATATGAGGCTAAATGGGTTCATAAGACGCTATGTCATATGAGGGTAAAGAGAGTTCATTTCGTCATATCGTTCTAGCCAAAATTAGTTTTTAATTGCATACTGTATATGCACTAAGTATGCAATTTAGATAGCTTTGAAGGTAATGATGATTTTGCTTAACTACTGGTAGTAGAATTGTTGGTGTGTTAGATAGAATGTGATGATTATAGGTTCATATTCATTTGAGGTAAGTTTTATTATTATTATTTGATTTTTTTTTATCTGGTTTTTTATGAAAAAAAACCATTGTCGTGCAATGGGACGTGTGGCGTTGGGACCGATCCCAAATCCCAAATCCGATATATTACCGATAATACCTTACCTTAACTTCACATACTGTCTTGAATTCAAAAGAAAAGTGGACTATAAGAGTCTAAATACTAAGTTCTCTGAGATGTTAATAATATAAATAAGTTGTAACGAAGGTATAAGAATTTCGACGTGGCTTGATGAGAAGTTATAAGCGTGTTAGACCCATTAAAGACAGTTAAGCTGTTCTGGACATCATCTCGGACTAACAGAAAGACAGACAGAAATTTTAAAATACTTTTTTTGAGTTTTGGTATCGTGTAAATAAATATATGCACACAAGACAAGGTTATTTTTAAATTACAGGCAG
This sequence comes from Heliconius melpomene melpomene, assembly GCA_000313835.2. NCBI lineage: Eukaryota > Metazoa > Arthropoda > Insecta > Lepidoptera > Nymphalidae > Heliconius > Heliconius melpomene. Next base: position 150,125 of record HE672058.1, read on the forward strand.
ACTTTGCAATTTTATTTATATACTGTATAAATGAAAATAGCATGTTTTATATAACTATCAACTTCAACCTTCTTGATATAAATACAATATAAAATATAACTTTATTAAGAATAACAAGTTCCATTCATATAAAGTTTCACAACAAGCTACATACAAGCTTAGTTCATTTGCATGTTATTGAATAATAATTTCTATAAATTTCAATAGACCTAGTTGAATAAAAGAATCATCACGTTTTTTTTCAGCTTCACGCTGTATCACGCAAATAGCGAAGTATCACGCGCACAGTCTAGTGTGAAGAGATAACGCATTTTGACTGGCGGAAGTTAACGCCGCAAATAAAATAATAAATGACCGTTTACCATATTTTTATATATATATTTTATTTTAACTTTTAAGCTTTATAGATAGTATGTCACTCTAAAGCTACGCAGTATATAACTATGCGGACCTAACTTGGGCCTAGAGCCAAATGAAAACCAATATGTTAGTGTTTTTATTTTTTATACCGAACAGATTTACTCTAGTTTTCCTGCTTTCTTTCTATATATAGAAGTTAGTTAACAAATTAAATTGAACTGTCAATTTGTCAAGTGAATTGGACTTTTTAGGGAATTTTACATATAAAATAAAGAAAATTTATAATATGCTTGCTAATATTACTCAGTAATGATGACAGGTTTGGGATGGTCGAGAGAATAAGTGATGGAAGAAATAAAAAAAATGTGAAGCACGAATGGCAACAGAGGCAGGGTGAGGACCTCGGTTGACCTTCGAGAACACAGTAGCGATAATAAGGTTACGTATGAAGGGCATGTGTGAAGAAATCAGAATTTATTTAATTTTCTTTTCCTTTTATTTTCAACTTTTATACATATATATGAGTATGTCAAACACCGTTAAAATATTTTTTTTAGCGATATTGTAATCTATCGAAACATTGTAAGCTTTGTAGGTGTGACCACAGAGCTAAGAAAATAAAAAGGTGTCAATAAAATGAAACTTTATTTATTATGTGATATAAAGTATGTTTGTTGTATTGAGAATTCTTTTTAGGTATTCAAGAATTTAAATATAAACAATTAAGAATCCAGATTAAACCCTGTGACTTTTAGTATTTACTGTATGTACTAACGCCACCTCAGGTAGCTATTTATTAAATTTAATATATTTTTCATAATGTAGATGTTTAAAATAAATCGTAATACAAAATTTCAACTAACCAAAATGACCTGCATATAAACAAAAAGCGAAGGAAATACAGGGAAATATTCTGAAATACAGGATAATAGGTGGTAGATAGTCGCAAGCCCTCCCTAGGGGTGAATCGTGTCATATCGTACTATAAATTTTGTCATCCCACTGCGACCAGTGGCTTATAGATTATACGCTGAAATTGAGAACACTTAACTTTCTATTTATGAATATATTTTTTAGGGTTCCGTACGCTATTACTAAGAAAAATGACTTAAGAAAAATGGACTGTGCTACTAAGATTACACTGTCCGTCCATCTGTCTGTCCATATCTCAGGAACTGTGACAGTTAGACTGTACAAATTTGCATAAATGATGTATTTCTGCTGCCGCTATAACAACACATACTAAAAAACAAAATAATATAAAATAAATATTTAAAGAATCCTCATACAGCAAACGTGATATTTTTGCTTATTTTTATTGAATGGATATTCATAACGATATCAGGTAGATGCTTGAAATTTTCACATAATATTTAGTTATATGTTTTATATAATAGTAAATAATAAATTAAAATCAATAAATATTTAATAATGGCAAACATACAATGGACATTATTTACTTGCCGCTTTTATAATAACTGACTGACTGACTAAGCCCTTCAAGCTCGAGTCCGACTCGCACTTGGCCTGTTTTTTTAGCGCTGTGCTATATCCTGCATAGCAGGGTAGGCAGAGAAAACACGGTGTTAAAACACTCCGTTCCCCACTCACAGCGAAGTAAATATTTAAATAATATATTTTATTTAGTAAAATACTTTGGAGCGTGTCACTGTGGGACAGCTACGTCTAAGGCGCTGTCTTGTTACTCTTGTCTAATTATAAACGTTGAATAAAAAATTCGGCTCATTTTACCGTAAGCGGAAAACAGTAATATAATTAATTCTACGCCCACTTTTAAAATGTAAAGGCAAATTGTACTGAATGAATATTGCTTTTTTATTATTAAACAAGAAAAAAGGAATTGAAAATTCTCTTTTACATTTTTACAAATTCCATTCGAAATTCCATGTCATCTCTACAAGGTTATTATATTTAGGCTTAAAAAAATCCACACTGAAATTTAAAAAAGCAAGAAAAACGATATTGCTACTCATACAAAGTCAGGGCGAATGCTAGTCGCTAGTAAAAAACATACTGAAATAATACAGTGTTATATCACTTACAAACAATAAAGAATAAAATTAAAAAAATAAAGGAACACCAAGCGTAAAATACGTAGAATATTTTTTGATTTGAAACCTTTTGTGTTTTAAAACGCGAAACTCTAGAACAATAGTGGCATAGACCATGAAATAAAACCAGTTAAAAATAACTTTCTGTTAAAAATAACTTCGCGGTTTAAATTGTCGGTTAAAATACCATATTGTTTTTTCCCACTAAAAGTCACTGAAATAGTCAACAGCTGTTGCAAAGTGAAAATGTTTTTGAAATACGAGTAGCTTAAAACACTTTGGGTTTAGCGATTATTATATAGTAGATACGTAATAAAGTAAATCTTATGATCGTGAATGATTTTATTTAAATGTCTTTGGTTTTATTGTGGGTTCGATTTCCGTGGGGTGTAATGATTATTTTTATTTCTTTTACGCTGTATAATAAACTTATCAGATTAGTCATAGGGAAAATAAGAATCTGGTGTTAAGAAATTCCGTTCCCATCAAGACACTTCCGTTCCTAACATTCCGTGGGTTGAGTGGTAGAGCTCAACGCCGCGCTTTGGTTCATTACCAGAGCGAGGAAATGAAAATATCAAATATATTACTTTCGTTACGGTACTCAGGTACCGTAACTCAAATATCGATGTTTCGAAAAAATTGCGGACAATGAAAACTTACAAACCAAACATTCAAAAGTGAGGTACCTAATACATGCGTGCTATGTTAATATATACCCAGCGGGCGAAGCCGCAAGCAGAGAATAAGTGCCTATACTACAAAATATATATTTAAAAACGTCACGAGGAAATTATAGCAGTAATATTTTATGTTAGCCTTAATTCTGGATACTCATATTAATTTTAAGCTTTTAAGCCCATTTAATGTGATGACTGAGTTTTCATACATGAATTTATTTTAAGTTAAATTTCGATATGATTTTTGTTTTTATATATTAACTAGCGACCCCCTTGCGGCTTCGCCCGCTTTTACTACTGGATTATTCATATAATGTATGTTTGCAAAGCACTTAAGATAATGTGAAAATTAATTAAACTCTAATGCAACCCGCATTTTCGTAGTTTCAATAAGGATTTTACAATTGTTTTACACAGCAAGGATTTTTTAGTAGGTACCGTAATTTTAAATCTGTGCTACTAATCTTTTCAAGTACTTATTAAAATATTTTTAAATGACTATTTTTAGATAGTTAAATGTCTATTTTTAAACGGAAGAAATTATAAACAAAAACCTACCTACTAATAACTACTACAAAAAATATGAAACCAAATATATCGCGCTGAAATAATACATTTAACTCCAATTATCCAATACGTGCAAACGCATCTAAATCTTCATTGCTATAAAGGCAGGCGGGTTTTTTTTCGAGCTTGTGGTTAATGCTGAAGAGGGTATTCTGTCTCTGATGAAAAGCAAGCACTACGTGGCTGTCTGTGAGGAAAATTAAATAGAATGCATTGGCCGGGAATCGAACCCGGGCCCGCGTGGCAGTCGAGCATTCTGCCACTGAACCACCGATGACTGCTCATCACGCGCTTGTATAAGCAAAACGTCGCGGGGCGGCAAGGATGTTTTGATATTGTAACAACTTCTAAAGTACTTATTAAAATGAAAAAACAGTAAAAGACAGTTTTGATCTACATTAAATGGCCAACGTAACTAATATACTTATTTATATGCTGAGAGTAAGGGATAAGTAAAACTTGAGTCGGCACAGCTGATGTATCAACGGCGGGATGTGTCAACAATTAAATGCGTTTTTCTCTAATACTCGCATTTATATTCGCAATTTCGAAATAGTGTAAAAAGCAAATTTTATCTTCGTTTAACGTAGAAAATTAATAAAGTATTTTAAAGGATAAGGATTAATACCATTATGGAAAAATATCCCTCACAATAAAAAATATATTGAAATTACAATTTTTAGACAGAAATATGATCACTACACGTTATTCTTAAAAGATAAAAATATGCTCTCGCGGACTTTTTTGTAGATCTTATTAAGAGGAACAATACTCCAGTACATTATTTTCATGTAGTACTTACCATTAAAGCAGCGCATGCGCGAAAGTGTCTCAACGGGTAGGACTTTAGACACATTTATCGTATTTATGTTAATTTACATAAGAATGTACAAATAATAAACTATATATAAACCTTCCCTGAAAAATACTCGACCTAATGGTGAAAACTGCATAAAAATCCGTTGGGTGGCTTAGAAGAAGAAGAGTTAGAAAGTTCAGACAGACACGAAAAGCGACTTTGTTTTATAAGATATAGGATAATGTTTATTTATTTGAAAGTAAGTGAGGAGAGTGAAAAATATAGCAGGATACGTAAAGACAACCTAGAGTCCCACTTCTCGCCCGTTCTTAACGTTCGGTTTTGTCTAACAGAGTGAGGAAGTAAAAATTTCTTAAATGAAATCATTTTCCCGAGCGAGGATTGAATCTTTAGCTCAACGCATCGCATTTAGTCAAACGTTGGTGCACTGCGCCACGACGGTGTCTATATTTCTATTAATTTCTTACTTAATTTAAGATTTTTTAATAAATAGTTGTTTGTATAACAAAAAATAAATCTTACAAAAGGGAAATCTTCCACAATTCCATATTGAATATTATAAATGGAAAAATTTAATAACGACGTCTCCAGAAACGGTGGAAAATAGCTCGCCGGTTCGAATTAGATCAGATATTTAGTTATTTATAAATAAATTTATTCTATACGACCTTGTAAGGCCTTGTAGGCCTCATTGATTTCAATCATATTGAATTCATATTGTTATCTTTATCTTTCCCTAATATTACTAGGCTGAAGAGTAGGTTTGGTTGAACGCTCTAATCGCAGGAACTACTGATAGGAAAAGATTTTTTTTATTATTGAATTGCACTTACCTCAGAGTCATCTCCCGCATTATTAATAAGTAACGTTTGTAAGTAGGGAAATGAGTGTCTAAGCGTTTCTTCTGTCTATCCTGCTAAATTCGGGAAAAAGCGTAAAGCTGAAATTCATCTATGATCATTCTCCTATTAAGCATCCTTTCGATGAATGTATATCTAGAAGAGTAGTGATTATTCTCTAATTCTTTTCAATCGTTTTTTATGACATAACTTAGTACAAATAATTTTCTAAGAAACTTCCAAGCATGTTTAGTAAAGTATTCTACTTAGCATAGCAAAATTCCTTAACCATCGTTCGATCATTGTTTGTAAAGTTTAACTTTGTAACTTATAATCTATTTTAAATATATTATCTAGAAATAATGTACAAAAAAGACAATTTTGTATCGGAGTTGGCAAGAATCATCCTGTTAGCGATGCTGCTAGATTCAATATTTCCTAAGGGGCATGATTACATTTCTCCACTTTCTGTATAATGCGGCATTGGTTTTAGCACGTAAAGTTTCTAAAATGGACCTAACATCAATAATGGATCACGTAACTAAACGCTGCGCACTGCATTATTTCTACTTGAATCATTTAATTTGGGGAGTACTTCGACATAAATAATTAACAAAAAAAATTAAAATGTGGCCGTCGTGGCACAGCAGCCCAGTGTATATGGTGGCATATACATTCTATGTTTAAAAAATTGGGCAATGCGTGGCAAACGGAGGATCTTAGCACTGGTGTCACTGCGTACCCTGCTATATGCGGGATATGGCGTAAAGCTAAAAAAATTAAAGATCCCTGCTAATAATATTATGGTAATTTTTTATATAAATATTGTGAGATTCTATTTAAAAAATATGATAAATACAGGTTCTAAAGCTAAAAGGTGTAATAGACTGCGAAATTAAGCCATTATTATAAATATTATCTTTGAAATATTATGAAAATATGTTTTTGTATATTAAAATATCATTATATCAAAATTGATGTTATAATGTGCATTATGTTAAGATCGTTGACTTGATCCTGTGATGAAAACCTATGGAGTACTGCCCGTGAACCCATATTTATGAAATTTGGATATGAGAACTACCTTTAGAATTAAAGGGAGAAATCCGAACAATGATAATTTATTGCTATTTTAAAGAACAAAACCATTACAAACTTATATTTGTTGTTTATTTCACACAAAATGAGTGCATACGGCCGCAAACTTAAGTTTGTCAACTTTCATAATTGTGCTTCCCTTTGGCCCACAATCCTAAATTTTTTTTTTTTAATTAGTACTTTTTTTTATAATAGTTGAAAATTTCTCATTTCAGGTACTAAACCCACGACAGCGATGTCGGAGGGGCAGAGGTGCCTGGGTATTGTCGTGCTCCTTATTCACACTGTCATTGGAAGTGGGGAAGGTATGTGTGTAGTGCTTAGATATTGTTTACTTTTAGTGTTTTTTTTTATTTTTATTTATCTTATATTTGTATTATATAGGAAAATTTTATTGGAACGAAGTTCCTTACGGCAGGCTTGGAAGGGATAGGGATTTCGCTGCGTGACCGAACTGAAAAAAATGTGATAGTAAAACCGTAAGAAAAATGCGTGGAATAAAACCGTTAAATGAGACGTGCGCAGGCGCGACAGTCGCATACACAGACGAGTAGTGTATAATACCTTTCTCTTTCTCCCTCTTTCTTTTTTTAGTTGATAATTTGAATTACGATATTTTTTTATTTTAGGTAATTTATTATTTCCTAAAATATTGAATTTCCTAAATACTTTCTTGTACTTTAATAAAAACTAATCAGCAAAATTTAAGAGAAAAATCAAGAAAACCTACATAAAATTGAGCACGACTTTTTTTGCAATTTGTGTCGATTCTACATTAGCCGAAGGAACTTCGTTCCTACCTGGTGTCCCACGATACCACACCATTTAATTTTATATAGGGTTGTGGGTTTGATAACCGTTCGAGGAAAATGAGTTATTTAATTTCCTTGCTCTAGTAATAAGACAAAGCGCGGCGTTAGTATTACTGCTCAAAAACACTTGAAAGATTCCAGCTTAAACAGGTAAATGCGTACTAATTTCAATGGTTATAAGAACTGTTTCAATTAATACAAATTTAAATAAACATGTTTGCTCCATATGCATATTATGCTAATTAGTAAATTATTTATATACAATTATCTTCTATACATAATTAAGAAATACTATAATATTATTAACCCCCGATGCAAAAAGAGTGGTGTTATATAACTATAATTTTGATATGTTTGTCCGTAACATCTTAGCTCCTAAACGAATAAGCCGATTGTGATGCGGATTTCTCTTCTAAAATCGAGTCCATCATTCTATTATTCATCTATACTTCTATACTAATATTATAAAGCTTAATAGTTTTCATTCGTTGTAAATGTACCATACATAATCCTTAGTAATTTCCGTTTTACCACTGGTAAACCTCAGGGACAGCGGGTGAAGCCTCAAGTAAACGGTAAAATAAAAAATAAAATATAAGTAAAAAGATAAAATCAGTTGGTTTTTTTAATGCTAATAACATAACACCTATCTGAGAGCAACGGCCATCTCACCTGACCTACTGACATGTAGGTCAGTTTATGTGGTTGAAGCCTAATTTAAGTTTTTTGCTTTCAAAATTAATTGCGAGTAATTGAATTTTTAGGTGATTATGAAGATATATATGAGGCCAAGGGTACAATTATGCCATTATAAACGCGACATGTTGTAGATTCGATTCCCACTCGAAGAAATGAAATATTTACCTAATATTTTTATTTTCACGCTTTGATAACGAGGCAAAACGTTGTGTTGAGTTCTGCTACTTAACACGCAGGTGGTCTGGTCTTACCGCAGACATTTAGAATGTGTCATATGCCATACACAACTTTTAATTACTTCCATTTGCCTTTACGTCTCTAGCAAAAGCTAATAAATAGTATAATTAAGCCACATAAAGAGATGCATCGTAACTAACTAACTAGTAAATTCTAAAGAAGTGGGGGGAGAATGCTACGTGGCATAAATACAGTTTCTACCCTAGATGCTCTCATTAGCCGGTCGGTAATAGGCTTAATGACTTCAAACGGTTTGCATTTAGAAAATATTCTGTTTCGAAGAGTTTTCTATATTTTTTTCTTTTTTTAGCTTTATCTAAATTTCGAGACAATGTATATTGAAAGGTGGAACGAATAGAGTTTATACAAACTTCTATACAATACAGTACAATACAATAGAATAAAATAAAAATGTATCACACGTTATTTTTAAAAGACAAAAAGAAAACAGAACAGATATTTGTGGAAGTTACTCTAAGAACGAATTTATTGGTTTAGTTATTGCATTCTGTGAGTCAAGCCAAGGCTTCTGGCGAATGGAATCTTATTACGCGCTTTATTTCAATATAAAGATACATATATATAAAGAATTCACGCCAAATAAAAATCTAATTTATACATTTTAATTCAACTTTTATTGAAAATACATTAGAAAAGTAAAGAAATAAATGATTTATGAAAATTGACTGAAATATATTTTTTCCTTTATAAGTTACTTGTTATTTTAAGAGATAGGTAATAATATTTTCAATTTCCGTTCCTATTGAATCACTTCCGTTCGCCATTTGCCGCTGAATTCTGCCTAAAAGTGTGAATTATTTCATTTTCTCGAGTGGCAATCGAACCTACAACCTTTCGAGTTTACAGTCGCACGCTTGTATCCGTGGGTCACGAGGGGCCTCTAAATATGTTTATAATAAAATTTTATTCCAGTACAAGTTATAAATCATATAATAATTACATTTTGTAAGAAAATGCTTATTGCCGTGCACTTGAAGTTGTTAACAAGTGAATCTCAAGCATTAAATGCTGCAGTGCGGCGTATCTTTAGTTTTTGCTTCTTTAAATTCAATGTGTATTTAATATAAAAATAAATAAGAAATTTATTTCAGTTTTTTAGAATTATTTTCATCACAAATGTTTTAGGCCAAGATCCCAAAGCTGCCACACCTATGTAATTTAGCAAAGCCGAAACGGAATCCACAAAATGACCCACCTATCCATTTCATAGGTTAGCGGGTCAAGTTTCATACTAAAAACTAAAGTAATAATATATAGTAAATAGTGCAATATTCCATGTAACATATAGAGAGGCAAGCCAAAACAAAGTGTGGTATTAATAAAACTTGTTTGCAAAGGCAACCTGCCAGGGCCTATATAGAATGCTTGTAATCCAATCACTTTGATGTACCAATATGGGGGTCAACCAAAAATGTTACATAGAAGAAGTTTTGATATAATAATAATATATAATATTCGTTTTAGCCTGTAACTTCGCTTGTCCAAATTAAAAAAAATGCGTTTTTACCCTAATAAACATCACCTGTTTCGTGTGCTAGTTAGCCAGTCAGTTATTGAAGAATTGTTTTTTATCTCATACTTAGCAGGGTAAACAGTGGGAATTTAGGAACCTAATATTAAGACAATCCGTTCCTATTAAGACACTTCCGTTCCCCAATTTTGCCCAATACGCAATACCTCTTGAATTTGACGGAGAGTAGGGAATGAAAGCGTATTAATAAGAACAGAGTCTCTTAGCACTAGGTTCCCAGGTTCCCCTCTACCTACCCTGGTGCGGGATACAGCGTGAAGCTAAAAAAAGAAAGTACTATATTCCCTGGCTAAGGATATCAAAAGAGATAAAAAAAATCGGACAAAAGTTTTATATTCTTAATAAAGGAGACGTTACAAGTAGAATTATTTAAGTAGCGCTTGTAACCTCCGGGGATGTTTTATTTAACCGTACAAGTTCTTTTCCTTGCAAGAATTCAACGTGTCTCTTTGTGAACTTACATTTTGATGGTCGTTATTGTTGCGGTTATTCATTGTCGAGTACCAAAAAGAATGGAATTAGGGAAACGCAAACCCTCGGCTTTCCTGGTTTTTTCTAACATAATTGTGTTTTGGGGGTTATAATTTTCTTATCGTCTTATCTTGTTTTATATTTTTTGGCAGAAGTTATTTTTGACTTACAATGGAATTTAACATATTTTTTACTCAAACCATAAATAAGCTCTTTTTGTGGTATTTTTTTGTTATAGGTAGGAGAAGTTAAAAAAAATATAATAATAATATATTAAAAATATATATATATATTAAAGTATATATCTTTGCTATGATTACACAATAGAAAAAGTGTGCCTGATACAAATAATGTGTGTATTAAATTCACATCTCAAATTATTATTAACTACTTTATTATTCAACGTACTTATCTTAGTTACAAAACCGCACGTGCAATTCTATTGTAAGTATTCCCGGATGCCTTCAAGGCAATATGCCAGCTCGTTAAGAAACGTTTTAATTTTAGACCATTTCAGTGTCTACCGTCTCGTCGACGAAAACCTGTGAAAATGCAGCTTTATTTGACAAAATATATGAGGAATTGTCGGTTTTCTGGAGCGTGAAGCAATTAAAATGAAGGGTTGAAATTATAATCGCGATTATCTTAAGAACTAGTGGTTCGAATTCAAAAAAATATAGCAGTTATCAATAAAATTTACAAATGAAAGTAACTAAAAAAAAAATATTTTACTAATTTTTCCTGCCCATCGGAAAGAGACATAAAAATTTAAATAATAAATATATATTTTTATAATATATTTTTTTTATACAAATACATATTTTTTAAAAATATTCTCGTATATGTATATACATAAAAATTAGAAATACCCATTATAATATTATAATAGAAATTATAATATTATAATGGGTTTGAAATGTCTTTCAACTTAATCTTGCTAATAAATACACATTTTAAAATATGCTCCAGTTTACTCAAAACCAACTATTATATTATTTTTATTGTTTGTAAATAAGTTTATTTTATTTTTCTGCTTAGAAAGGAGAGAGCAACGCGGTGATATATATTTGCATATGCAATATAATTTTTTAAGTATACCTATGTGTTTAAAAATTATGACAAAACGCAGCGTTGAATTCCGCCACTCAACACGCACGCACGTGGTGAATGGAATGTCCTATCAATAGCTACTCTGTTATAAGGGAAAAAACGAACCAGTAAAAAAAGCATTATTCTTATTATATGTGTATAATTTTGTGCAAAAGTTTACATTTTCTTTTCAAAAAGGCTAGAAAACGGAATGTACTAAATTTTCTTTGGTAAGCTTAGTAGTTTTTGATAAAAAATAGTTACATTACAGCTTGTTAACTAACTTTAACGTGGTAAGTGATATTGTAATTATCCCATCAAACACCGTAGACACCAATTACCTACTCTCGTTAATACTGACTTCAATGTGAATACAAATTAGCGCTATCTGTTAATTAACTGAAGTAGCTTGGAAGTGTCTGATTATACACATGGTTTGTGGAATCCTCGAGTTTCATTCAAACAGCTTCATAGATTTTTCCTGCAATGCCTACCCTGGCAAAGAAACTTAGTGCTAAAACACTCCGTTCCACACTGCATCCTTAGACCTTCGTCCTTCGTTCTTTACCCTTCGCCCCTTGCAATTCACCCATCGCCTTTCTCGATTCCCCTCCATTCTCCATACTCCACCCTCCGCCTTTCGTCTACCGTCCTCCGTCTGCGTGTTAATTACGGAATTCAATACCGTAATTTGTCTTGTAATCAGGGAGAAAAAAATGAATAGTTTATTTACTCGAGTGGGAATCACAGACGCTGGATCACTGCACCTCAACGACCCCGTATATCGTTTGCTGTAAGTCACGATGGCTAACAAAAAGAAACCTATAAGAAAATTAAAATATATAAAACAATTATATAAACATAATTCTAACAAGTAAACCAGTAACTAATAAAGCTTTCTTCTATTGGTCCTATCAAGCTTTCCAGATAGTTTACGGAAGTACACCGGAAGTTTCGTCACAAAAGTTTGGATTATCAGCCTTAAGTTGCTGATAGCTTAGAGGAAACGTCTATATGGAATGATATTGCTGAGATACATCCACAAGGAAGATTTGATACAAGATTGAAGAATGAAACTTATGAATCGGCAGTTTTATGTGATGGTAGAATTTCTTTTCCAAGATAATAAAGTCAAAGTCAAAGTTGACTTTACTAGTGAAGCCTCTGAAGAGTTCTTATCAGATCCTGGCTGCAAAGATTTAGATTTTATCACATACTCGTAATTATATAATAGTTCCAAAAGCGTGTTGGAAAAGGTAAAAACACGGTGCAAAAACACTCGATCCTCCATTTCCTGCACTAATTAAAAATATATTAAAGTTGAGTGGCGGAACTCAGCGCCGTGTGCTGTTACAAAAATGATAGAAACAGTATCAATAGTTAACCAAAATTGAACCCACAACCACCTTACGCTATACAAACAGCTAAGTTCTACACAGAAATACAATTTACTTGGCAAGATTATTAATAAATCACGTAGTTTCATTTTTGCGGTCCACTTACGTTCCCATGCAACACGACAGCCGTTGTCATGATAGCCGAGTGATTAATGTTTCACTACGACAATTATTAACTCGTATAGGTTCAGTGGTTTTTATTTTAGCTTCTCGTTGTATCCCGCATATAAGAGGGTAGGGAAACCAGTGATAAGACATCCCGCTTCCCGTTTCCGCCCATTTTTGAGACATTGTGTTTTGAGTGGCGGGACTCAACATCGCGCTTTGTCTTTTTACAAGAGTGAAGTAATGATAACATCTCATTCCTTTGAGTATCTAACCAACAACTGTCACGCTTACTGTCACGCGACATGCTGTTGCGCCACTACAATCTATATAATAAAATTATAATAAAATTCAATCCATACCTATATTATAAATTCGAAAGTAACTCTGTCTGTCTGTCTGTCTGTCTTTTCCGCAATCAGGGCCAAACCGCTAATTTATTTGTGATAAAATACTCATATAGAGATACTTGAGGGTCCCGGGATGAACATAGGATACTTTTTTTTTCTCATATTTGTAATATTTTCGATATATACCAATAAATTAAAATAATTAATTTGACAAGGAATTTATTCCGCCATGTTAATAACAATCATCGCTACGCGTTGCTAAGCAACGGCTTACAAAGTTTGTTGTTTTAAGAAAACGTCACCCAAAGTGAGTTTGCTTAATGCATACATGGCGCGCGCCGATATAGATTTGTTTAATGTATATTAACAAAAATTAGATGATTTCTATAATTTGATATTCATCCTTATGAAAATAAATATAATAGTCACTTTTAGCATTTCATGTAGATGGAAATTATAGTTTACTGTATAACATTCTAATAAATAATTAAGATGTCACTGATTCCAAATGACCAAGCCTACGAGTGGTATTGTATGACCGACGCGAACGGGCAGATGACTTTGATGATTTTGTAAATTTTTATATATTTTCGAATTACTATTATTTTTTATGTAATTATTTGCTGCTTATAATTAATTTATCTCAGTTCGGTTATCTATACCGATGTTATACACTTAAAATATCGTAATTATAATCATTTGAGATTTTATTTAATAATGTTCGCAAAAATTAATAATTATTTAATATAGAAAAATGTTTAGTACGCGCGCACGGCAAACTTTAGGTACTTTTTCTAATATTAAGAATTTCCTTTAGTTACTTTTTTTGTTTGTTCATTTCGGTTACTCAGATATTTTTTCTAATAATAAATCTCCACTTATTTTATTATTTTTTAACTTATTTTAATTATTTTGGGCGTCCGGGCCCACTAGTCTTCTATATATATAAAATCGAAAGGTCACTCACTCATCACGAAATCTCAGAAACTACAAGTGCTAGGAGTCTCAAATTTTGCATAAGAGTTACTTATAGGACGTAGGTGCTCGCTAAGACGGGAATTTGCAATATTCGACTTTTAAGGGGTTGTTTTTGGGGTTGAAAGTTTGTATGAAACTTCGTTACTACAAATGCTAGGAGTCTCAAATTTTGCATGGACCTCACTTATAGGACGTAGGTACCCATGGAGACAGAAATTAATAATAACGTAGTTCACGCAGGCGAAGCCGCGGGCGGACCGCTAGTATTTAATAAATAAACCTTACCGGAATGCCATTTTGAATCCGCTATCTGCTCCATTACATTCCACACTATCATAGTAGAACAAATTTTAATTCACGAACTTAAACGTAACTAAAGCAAAGCTACAAAACCGTAAGCACTCATTTGTATTAAATAAGCGTCGTTTGTTTAATTCAAACAATTTACAGTGAGCTTTTTAAGTAGAATACTTTGCAAACAGAGCGGTTTTTTGTGAAAAGAAAAATGTACGAAATGGTTTCTGTGAATAAAATAAATAGAAAATAGAAAATGAAGGAGAAATATAAAGTCACTATACTCTTATATACCTTCCAGCTAAGTTACCTTATTGAAATTGAAAGAATAATTGATTCAATCGCCATTTTTTACGATATTGAGTTAAATATGTACTGTAAGAAACTATTGGAAATATTTAAAAAAGAGGAAAAGGTAATGAATTAAACAAGGCTTCAAATAATTATTAAACAACTCAAGGGAATTATCTAGCAGTCTAATAACAATATCCGGTTCTAAAGAATTCATCGGGCAGAGTGACGTTAGCGATCTTCCTCTTTCGGTCGCCGTTGACAGCCTTAAAAAGTGCCAGCCAGTAATTTGAGTCGTCTTTATATATCCTCTATGGTCATTATTTCTAACTAATATATACTATATTTGGTTAATCAGAATTTTTTTCTGCGTCTTTTGAACTCGGTTTCATAATTTTCTGAGCACTTTTTTGGCGTTTACCTTCATTTTTAAGTCCGTTGTATCAACTGACATAGAAATCAGCATACTTTATTAAAAAGTCATCTAGGCGATTTTAACATACTCATTTTTTTTTAATGAATTTTTAAAACATAACTTTTAGTATTATACGTTTACGTTGACACATTTATCCTCTTCCTTACATATTATATTTAGTCGCTTAGTACGCTATGCTCTTCATTAAAATAATAAGCCGTGTCGTTTGAATCAATTTCAACTTCACATAAATAATAATAGGCTTTGCGACTTGAAACATTCTCTTTGATTATTTCTTAGAAATAATGACAGTTTTAACATATTGCCGTGAATTAAAACTGCTGTAATAATATGTCTTTTACTATTTTTATAATTTCATCAACGTTTTCATGGGATGGTAATTGAAATATTTTAAATTTTATAAATATAGATGTATAAATCTTTTTAATTTAATAACGAAAATTATAATTTATACAATTATAGAATTCTTCACTTTTTTCTCTTTGAATTTTACTTTACTTGAATTTTAAACCTAAGATCTCTATTCATCTATGCTACGTTTAAAACGAGCGTTGAGCTACAAAAATCTAGATATTCTTCAAGATAATTCTCACAAACCCAAGCATTTAATTCATAAAGAGGAAACGAAAATTGTTCTCGAACACGAAAAGAATACATTTATTGCGTTAACTTGGGAATAACGAAATTTTACATTTTACGACAATATATTTATACTTTGCTTCATAAATGTTTCATTTGTTTCTGGAAATTTTATATTACAAGCTTATTTTTCTTATTGTTTTACGTAAAGTTGATTTCATTTTAAAATATATGCATTTTATGTTTTTAGAATGTCGTGGTTCAATGGATCACTCTCTGATTGTAAACGAGATGGTCGTTTGTTTGATTCCCACTGCTATAAGAGCAGTGATTGTATATATTTATATATTATTTTCAGTCAGTTCAGTCAGTCAGACAAAATAGCTATAAATAACTTACGTTAAATTTTATGTTGACGGAGGGCTTCCGTTCTGCCGAATACTTGAGACATTGCATGTTGAGTGGCGGAACTCAACGCCGTATTTTACCGATATCAGAGCGAGGAAATGAAAATATTAAACAATTAATTCCTCCGAGTGGGAACCGAAGCTAAAACTTGAGTTTAATTATTTGTAAAAAATAAATCTTATATAGAAACGAAACCCGGGAAATTTACACTTGGAGTAGAAATGTTTTTTTTATTAGTAGTTCTGAGATTCAACCAATAAACTCTCCACCTCTATAATACAATTTTAAATTCTAAAGGAAAAATCATGAAAATACAAGAAAATATCTATTACTTTTATAATATTATATTAAATATTTTTCATAATAGCTACTTGCCGAGGTCATTCCAGCGTCATATTAAAGCCTCAGAAGCAAGAAGCCGGTTGAATAATATGAAAATATACAGTATTTGTGTCACCGCGGGCGAAACGCTAACGAACGGGCGACGCGACGGGCAAATAAACATCGCGGATTTATACTTTGGAAGTGGCGTTGTTAGTAGTAGGGTACAATTAGCTTTCTTTTTCATTTTTATGTTATTTTTCAATGGAATTTATATGGATTTTTTTTTAAATTTGATGCTTATGTCGATTCTATAAAAAAATATGTAATATATAGATATGATATGCACTTGTGGTTCTTACTAACGGATGATGCATATAATACACATGTGAGTATTGTATAAGTAGTGTAAAGACATTCTGTTCCCATTAAAACACTTTCCGTTCCCAACTTTGCGTCGAATTCTGGGGGCATTGTGTGTTGAGTGGCGGAACTCCATGCCTCGTTTAATGTAATAAGAGTACAAAAATAAAAAATTATTCATTTTTTGACTGGAATCGAATCCACAACCGTTGGATTTTCAGTCAGACGCTATGCCACGATGGGTACCCCATTTATTTTAATTATTTGGTTATATCATTATTCCTATAAAACATATTATAACAGATAAACTAAAAACATTGATATTAAATAAGTCATAATAAAACTAACCCAATTACTTTATAAGATAACAATTAATAAAATTTATTGGACATAAAAGTGGAACAAAAATTCAAGATAGCATTATTAGGTTAATTCACATTAAATTATCTCCTGGACGCCGGCCAGGTAGCATTAGTGAAGATGCTGCAATTTTTGCTTAATTCTCTTAAAGTAAGACAACCGTTGGAAAAAGTCTTTTATATTAAAAGATAAAGTTGTCATGTATGGATTGTTGTGTATTTGATTTCGAATGGTAGTTTTGGGTTCGATTTGTATGGATTTATTTTTATTTGAAATTAAAAGGAGTCGTCGTCGTCAACTTTGTTTTACCTATTTTTATAGAAGTTTCGAGTAACGTTTTCTTAGTGCTCTTTTACACTTCCTAAATATTCTTCACTTTAGAATTAATGTTACGATCATTATAGGATCCTTCAAAATTAAGTAGTATCTTAATTAGCAAAGCAGCCTTTTCCGCCTAAATACGAGAACCTTAGTATTAAGTGGCGAAACTCAACGCAGCAATTTGTCAGCTAAAAAGAGATATAAATAAAATTACAAATAGAATTCAGAAATGAGAGAAATAAACAAACTTCTCACTGATTATAGTGATTGAAATAGTAACTCTAGCACTGAAAAGTATCTAATTTTATTCTCTTAGAGCAAAGAAAGACCCTAGAGATATCCACCTGAACAGCTGCAGCTATCTCAGGCAAAATATAAATTATAAATTAGTTCGTTCACTGATTTACAATTTTACCGTAGCATAGCTAAAAATGGTTGTACTGTCTACGTGGGGTAAGCAGGTTCGATTCTATATTGATGAATTATTTAGTCTAGAATTGAAACTTTTTTTAGCTTTCCTTTATCCACCAATATTGACTGTAGGAACTTATTTTATTGTAATTTATACATTTTTCTTTATTCCCAAATCGGTAATAACATAAAAAAATTAAAAATTTCTTCATAGACTTTAAACGTATCTTTTTGCATAAGACTAAATGCTCAGTAAGAGCATCCTACAACGTCTCGCAGAACTATTTAGATCACAGTAAAAGATTGTATTGTTAGAACACTTTCTTTTTCTTTTGAGTGCTGAAAGATATTACGCTCAGGGAGCCATTCTATTTGTTTAAGAACTGAGTCGTTTAGAAAGTATACCTTTTATTTTTTTGTATTTTCTTCTTTTAACACTTTTGCTTGTAACTGAAACTATTTACTTATGATTATTATTATAATTGATTGAATATGTTTATTATTACACTGATTTAAATTATATAATGTTTTTTTATTATTAACTAGTGGGCCCGGACGCGGCTACGCCCGCGAAAATATAAGCCTAAATAATTAAAATAAGTTAAAGAATAATAATAAGTGGAGATTTATTATTAGAAAAAATATCTGAGTAACCGAAATCAACAAACAAAAGAAGTAAAAGTAATTAAAGGAAATTCTTAATATTAGAAAAAGTACCTAAAGTTTGCCGTGCGCGCGTACTAAACATTTTTCTATATTAAATAATTATTAACTTTTACGGACAACATTAAATAAAATCTCAAATGATTAAAATTACGATATTTTAAGTATGTAACATCGGTATAGATAACCGAACTGAGATAAATTAATTATAAGCAGCAAATAATTACATAAAAATTCACAAAAAAATCATCAAAGTCATCTGCCCGTTCGCGTCGGTCATACTATACCACTCATAGGCTTGGAATCATCATTCTATCATTTGGAATCAGTGACATCTCCTTAATTATTTATTACAATGTTATACAGTAAACTATAATTTCCATCTAGATGAAATGCTAAAAGTGACTATTATATTTATTTTCATAAGAATGAATATCAAATTATAGAAATCATCTAATTTTTGTTAATGTATACAAATCTATATTTTTTGGACGTTTTCTAACAACAAACTTTGCAAATCGTTGCTTAGCACCGGCGGTTGTTATAAACATGGCTGAATAAATTGCATGTCAAATTAATAAGTATTTTAATATACTGATACAAATCGAAAATATTACAAATATGAGAAAAAAAGTATCCTATGTTCATCCCGAGACCCTCAAGTATCCTCTATATGAGTATTTTATCACAATTAAATTAGCGGTTTGGCCCTGACAGACAGACAGACAGACAGACAGAGTTACTTTCGAATTTATAATATAGGTATGGATAGCATGTTTCGCAACACTTCGAGTAGGGAGAAATATATTCGAGCTGTTTTTTTTGTCTTCTCCCATTTTAAAGACTTCTGATGTATAGCAGGGTCGGAAGAAAGAACAGAGCAGAGAAAGTAACAGAGCAGAGAAAAGAAAAATGGTAATTGAACCTAAAATGATCGCGTTTACAGTCAAACTCTATCGCACTCGTGGCACACGAGTCCAAAAAAAGTTATTTTTAGATTAAAGGTTATAGTTAAATCTATAACCATTGATTTTTGTCATAACCCTTCTAACTATGCCACTAGGCACATTTAACATATCACTGTCTAGAGACTAAACTCCTTACATTGTTATTCAATACACACTTTCTTTTTTGTTGGTGCCTTTTTATTTATTTTTTTCGCCTATAAAAAATGGCATCGCAAATATTTGCAAGCTTTTCTCTTTCAATCAGATACGATGTTGACTTGATGTGGTTTACTTTACTAGCGTTTTAAGAGGGCTGTATCGAAAGCGCACTAAAATTTTCTAGACAATATTATTAAAGTAGCGATATTTCTCGACGCTTTTAACAATCCAAAAGAGGAAGGAAGAACCACTAAAGGAATTCATTATAATAAACGAGAATAGTGGATGGGAAAGCGACGCCATTTAGATGTTATTTTGCTGCGTATCGCGATTTACAATTAGTATTACATTTACTAGAAATCTCGATGTATCTATAATAAATAAAATTTTATTGCAACAATAATTTATTTCCTTGCTTTTATCCTAAAGATATAATAAAAAATATGAGAATTAAATATTTGACCCGTACTCACGTACAACACACGGCTGTGTCCATGATACAGGCAAGATTTTTAGCATCACTCTGTTTTCTGCATAAAGCAGGGGAAGCAAAGAAAATTTATTCTCAAGTACTCAGTTTTTGTATTTTATCCATTTTTTTCTTTTCAGGTCCATCTCCGCCACCCTCATCACAATCATCAACTATACGGCCAGAGGAGAATGAACTCACTGTCACCTTCCCGCCTCTGGACGACCTCGTGTACGGTACACAAGAGAAGCAGTTTGCAACTGAAAACAATACCTTAGTTACTTCACAAACAGGATCTACTGCCTTGCTGCCGTGTGTCATAAGGAATATCGGTGATGGGATAGTAAGTCATTTAGTTTTGTATTTGTTTTTGTATGATGATATCTTTGATTTTATTGTATCCTCAGAGGGGAATGTGAAGGTACTCCGTTCCCCACTTTTCCAACAATATTGGAAACATTACTTGTTGAGGGGTGGATGCAGAGACTTACTTTTGCTTGTTATCAGAGCGAGAAAATTAATTTTCTCGAGTAGGAATCAAACCTACAATTATCACTGGAAACACAAAATATGTCCCCCTATTCCACGAGGCTTCGAAAAAATATATATTTTAAAAGAAAAAATGTAATAAAAGTAATAAAAATCAAAAAGCGTTTAAAATCCGTTCAAAAAGTTCTGCACGAAGTAGTATACGCACAAGTGCACATTCAAGGGCTCTCCTGCTGAGCTATATGTAACATTTGAGTTGTGGCGAATTTTGTTGATATAAATCGTAAGTTACGTTAAAAATAACGTTTCATGTTACTGCTGTGCTCTCCTAAGACTTTTTGCTAAACTTTCTATATAAGAGTTTGTTTAAAAATATTTTTTGTGAGAAAATTGATAGCAAAACTACATATGAAAATATAAAAATTCTGACTATAAATGCGACGGATTGTGAGTTCGATGCCCACTCGAGGAAATTAAATATTTAATATTTTCATTTCTTTGTTCTGGAATCGAGACAAACAAAGCGCGGCGTTAAGTTCCTCCGGAATCCGGTAGAAATGGCGAATGGCCTACATTGTGTGCGGGTTATAACATGACGCTGGAATAAATACATTTCCCTAGATCTTACGTATTCAGGTGAAAAACAACTTTAAATTTCCCAAAAATGTATATAAATTTAAGATATCAACTAGCCGTAGTCGTCTACTTTTTTCGTGGACTTTAAGACTTAAAACGAAAAACCAAATAGAATTTCGAATAGATCTTCTTTTCGTGCTTCCCTACACTCCTTAGCCCACTGAGCCAAATTTCTAAATCCAGTAGTAACGTCTGCGTGTGCTATCTGCCACACACAGTAACAAAAGGGTTTTAATTACAGTATGTATAGAAAATTGACATTTTTTTTTCCTTCACGGTGTGTGGCGTACACATAATACTCTATTCTCATAATATACCCATCATAACCTATTCCCATAATATACACATAATACCCTAATCGACGGGAACCTGGGAACATAGTGTCAATGATACGCTGTTCCCATTAAGGCACTTTCGTTCCCCACTTTCCTCCGATTTCTAGAGGCATTTCATGTTGAGATGCTGAACCCAACGCCCTTACAGTCGTAGGTTTGTCCAGACGTGCCACGCCGGCCTCAATTAAGTTTTACATATTTATTTATATGATAAACAAATATACAAAACATATTAACATAACATAACAAACGTCGGATCAAATTCTAAATATATACCCTTTTATTCCGGGACGTTAGCGTTCTGTAGAATTTAATCGTATCCCACGGTCGAATGTGCCTCATAATGATAATCCTATAAAACCCATTTACTAAATTATAAATGTTAGGTAGAACAAAAACAAAAACTTTTAGAGCTAAATATCTGAAATCTGTGAAATAAGCCAGCCCAATTTTTACTGAACTTTACAAACAAAATAAAATATGATAAAAAGGTAAACGGATTTGGTGTATTGTGTTCCATAATCGTTATCGTATTTCAGGATCTTAAATATTATGTAGATTGTTTTATTTATACATGAATTATTTAATATTTTCATTTCCTCGCTCTAGTAACGAGGCGCGGCGTTAAGTTCCGCCACTGAACACTTGCCCTCAAGAATTCAGAGGAAACAGGGAAACAGCGGGATATAGCGTGAACCTAAAAAAATGATACCTTCAGTTAAGCTCTTTGTAGTACTAGTTTTTAATTATGACTTCACCCGTGTATGACACACACTCACATACATACATTATAAGTGCCCGAGTAAGCTCTGACCGTACAGGTTAAATGGAAATTATTAATGTGATGTAAAATAGCTGATTGCATCCTTCAATAAATGATATATCCAGCTCATTTTTTTTCCTATTTTTTCCTTTAATTAGTTTTACTTATTTTGTTTGTTCATTTTTATTACTCTGATATTTTTCTGAGGCAAGTCGTGGCGCAGGCACACAAAGTGTGACTGTAAAACCGACTGGTTATGGTTCGATCCCCACTCGAGAAGATGAAATATTGGTTTAAATTTATATTTCCATTTCTTCGCTCAGGAGTCGAGGCAAAGGGCGGCGTTGAGTTCTGCAACTCAACATGCAATGCTCTCAGAATTCGGCAGAATGCGGAGAACGGAGTGTCTTAACACTAGGTTCCCTCTGCCTACCCTGCTGTGTGAGGGATACAACGTGATGAAAGCTGATATTTTTTATCGGCTTATTTTGATTATTTTTTTCGGCTTATTTTGATTATTTAGACATATATTTTCTTCTTAATCCTAATAAATATTATACAAGCGGGCGAAGCCGCGCGCGTCCACTAGTAGATAATATTTATACCTTTTCTCTCCAAATACCTAAATAGATTCAAACATTTTTCTTCCTCTGGGACCGTCTGTAGCTAGTTGCTTATTATGATAATTATTCTCAATTGTACAAATTATCACCTTTGCCCTCCAAATGGCTCATCATTTCCTTCAAAGGCATGTTTATGAAAAACAAACCGCAAATTATCTTCGTCACTCCATTTTCATTTTGAATCTTAGTGCTTTAAAAATAAGAATGAATTTCGTTTGCACATAACATGTCAAAGATAATGAATTCTCTCATTTCACACCTCGCGGATACCATCCCTTTCTCATATTATGCGGGATATTTTTACTCATTACAAAGGTGATGTAAGTTTAGTGGGAAGGTGTTAAGTACTTAACTTTGTTTGATTAGATTAATTTGATGGGCAAAATGCTTATTATGATTGTTTTGCTGTTGTATTGTTATATTTAGATCGTTTAGGAAAGGGTTAAGATTTAGTTTCATGTTCGGAAGTCTCAAGAGGTCGTTGGGGCGCAGCGGCACACCGTTTGACTCTACAATTGTAGGTTAGGTTCCTCATTTGGGGCAATGACGTTGAGTTCCTCTACACAGCATGTAATGTCTCGAAGTTTAGGCGGTGAGTGGAGATCGGAATTTCTCAACACCACATGCCTTCTACCCATCTGCCTTTATGAGGGCTACAATGTACAGCTTAAAAGAGAAAATCGCAAACTAACTTAAGTATTTGTAATAAGAAATGGTTAAATTTTAAATAAGAACAGGAGACGACAAGTTTGTGGCATATCTGTATATTTAACACTAGTGGACCCGGACGCGGCTACGCCTGCTTCAACTATAAGAATATTTATTAAATATATTCATGAAATTATTTTCAATTCTTAATAGAATTAGTAAGAAAATATAAGCTCAAATAATCAAAAAGAATAATAAGTAGATACACATTATTAGAAAAAATTATCTGAGTTATTAAAATGAACTAACAAAAGGATTAAAAGTAACTAAAGGATAGGTATTTTTAATATTAGAAAAAGTACCTAAAGATTTCCGTACATGCGTACATAGATATCGACTCTACGAAATAACTAAACATTTCTCTCTATTAAGTAGGATAATTTTAGCGGGCAATATCAAATAAAATAAGAAGAGAACCAAAGTGTATTTTAAATTAATTATAAACAACAAATAAATTTCGAAAATGTATGAAAATTTATAAAACCGTCAACGTCATCTGCCCGTTCGCGTCGGTCATACTATGCCGCCCGCTAGGTGGCTAGGTCATTTGGAATCAGTGACATGTCCTTAATTATTTATTAGTATGTTATACAGTAAACTATAATTTCAATCTAGATAAAATGCTAAAAGTGACTATTATATTTATTTTCATAAGGATGAATATCAAAACGTCGCGGTAGCGGTCGCGTAGCAACGACGGTTGTTATTAACATGGCAGAATAAATTGCATGTCAAATTAGAATGTACTTTAAAATATATTAGTATATATGTGTAATGTAATGTTATATAGCCTATAGCACTTCTGAAGAATGCAGCTTTCATACAAAACAAAAACAATGAAAATCGGACCAGTAGATCCAGAGATCTTAGCGTTCAAACAAACAAACAAACAAACAAACAAACAAACAAACAAACTCTTCCGCTTTATTATATTAGTATAGATTTCTAAGGTCAGATTAAGCAGTTCGTAGTACTGTAACAACTCTTGTTACTGTTAAGAACTAATGTAAGTCTAAAATTTTGTTGGAAGTACATTTCTCTGCTTTCTGATCGACCACATAGTATAAGGAATATTTTCTTCTTATTTAGAAAAGTATATACTCATATTATAAAAGTCAAAATATATTGCAAAACTCATAAAAGCAGAGTTCGAATGGAAAACGTAAGGGATTTCCTGTTCGGTATTTCGGAGAATTTTCTTTGTAGCCAAAATTGTATCGAGGTAGGAATGAAGAGGAAATTTTGTACGTGTACGCACTCGAAATTAGATTGTAACTGCGTCTACCGTGTAATTGTGAGATGCTTCGGTTTTATATGGACTTTTATTATGGTGGTGCTTCTAGGGGGAAAAGGAACGGAATTACTTCTTTAAAGCTTGATTGTATCGTTACTATAAAAGAAATTTATATTAATACTCGATCTTCACATACTGTTTATTAAAGACTTTAGCTACTAAAGTAATATAAATAGTCTCAAACTTGCAGAGGAAAACTTGTGTTAAGTCACTCCGTTTCTTAATTTCTGCACAATTTTCAAGAAATTGTTTGATGAGTGGAGGAACTTAACTCCGCGCTTTGCTTACCAGAGCGGAGAAATGGAACTTGCTAACGAATGAAATATAAACATTCTCTCGAGTAGGGGTGGCGCCCAAACAGTCGTTTACAATCAGATGCTGTGGCACTATGGCCTCGATTTTTTTACTTTACTGGTGCTAAAACACTGCTTTTCCTACTAATCTATCTTTATAGTGTTACCTTTAGGAATTAGTGTATTATTGGAATTAAATGTACTTAAATGATAAACGTTGTTTTAATTTTAATAGCAGCGTGCAATAAGACATTGAGTCTAAGGAAAGACACTCCGTTCTCCGTATACATGCCATGCCAAGATCAGATAAGAAAATTATATCCAATTTTAAAGCTAAACACATTCATATTCTTAAAAGGTCGCCCCTTAAGCGGTACAAGCGCTACGTTTCTAATTTTCTACATAATTGCCCCGAAAAGACTTATTCGGGATGTTAAATTTTATCAGCATCTGTTATTTTTGGGCCTCATTTTAGCTTAAACGTTCCGCAATCACAGCTCATTATTATAATTAATGATAAATTAAATTACGCTTATATGCGAAACCAAGGGTTTGAATGGATTATAGGAAATGATTATTTTCAGTAAGAGTTCGCTTCATGTTAAAATTTCATGGCATAATTGAAATGTATACCAGGGTTGAACGTTTATTATTAAATATATTTTTTTATTGAGGCCGCCGGTTCTTCCTTCCCCCCTTCGTGTACCTACATGCTAAATGACAGGCCAAACCACAGACGAAGCTATTTTACTAAGACAGTTGACATTTGACATTTACGTAGGTAAGAGAGGATTTCTTGAAATTCCTAAGAAAACTGGACAACATGAGATTTTCCACTTTACGTCTTAAAAATCGAGCAAAGATCAATACTAAACAAATGGCAATTGCCCAACAAATATAATATATATTTTTTAATAATTATTAATTTATTCCCAGGTATCATGGATAAGAAGAAAAGATTATCATCTGTTAACAGTTGGACTGACCACATACAGTTCTGACCAGAGGTTTCAGGCGATACATCTTCAACATTCAGAAGTAAGTGATGTTTTATTTACATATCGCAATTATAATACTAATAAACCTGAAATAACAAGGTCACTCTATTCTTTCCTTTTAGTGTAAGAATGAGATGAGCTAAGCAGAGGCTGGTATCAAGAATTCTAAAGTTGTAAACTTGCTAAACATATCATATTTGGTGCCACATTGTCATTAGACTTGCAAAGCAGTCGCCCCTTAAAAAGTATCTCAAGATGCGACCATGTCCACTCAAAGTCAAATTCAAAATATTCTTCTTGACTTTTACAAGCACTTTCAGATCGTCGAATGAACACAAAACTACCACTGCTCTAATATCTTGTTATTCTATTTTCCTACTACTATATAACACGATAGGCAGAGAATTTATTGCTGAATTTCCGCGACATTGCGTGTTGAGTAGCGGACCTCAACGCTGGGTTCTTATTACACGGGCGAGGAAATTAATATATTAAATAATTAATTGCTCCGAATAGGAATCGAACCCACATCCATCGCATTTACAGTCAAACACTGTGCCGCTGCACTATGATGGCTTTGTATTAAATATTTTAAATAATTTTTATTCTTTTTCCTCCAGGATTGGACGCTCAAAGTACGTTTTGTACAGAAACGGGACGCCGGTATTTACGAATGTCAGGTCTCTTCGCATCCACCCTCGAGCATATTCTTGCGGCTCGACGTTGTTGGTAAGTTTCTTTATTTTTTACAACCTCACGTTGTATGTATGAACCTAGAGTTAAGACACTCCGTTACCATTAACACACTTCCGTAACTAACTTTCTTCCTTTTCTTCCTTCCGAAAGCATTGCGAGTTGAGTGGCGGAACTCAACGCTGCGTATTGCCTCGTTACCAGAGCGAGAAAATAAAATATTAATATGTAATTTCCTCGAATGGGAATCAAATTCAAAACTTGTCGCGTTTACATTCGTATCTTTGTGCCCTCGCACCACGACTGGCCTCGTACAAACTACATACTATTCATAAATATTATAAAGTATATAAAACTATAAATTATAAACGAAAGTGACCGCAGACAAGTAAAATGTGTCCAAAACATCGGCTCCAAAGCAGTGATATATTTATGGGAGGAGAGTATAAAATGTGGCAATAAATATTATTTTATTATAATTTTAAAGAGTAGTTATAGTACACTTGGTACAGTATTGGCGACAAAGTTGTAAGTTTATATCCCATAGCCTAACCCAACTTTCACTTTATTCTCGTATTTTCTGTTCTCTGAAATCTTCGGAAGAGATCCTCCTTCGCCAAAAATTCTCTCTAAGGTGCTTCCAATCTTTCCTAACCTACCTACATGCTAAATTACTTGCCTTAGAACGCTTTAAAGGTCGCTTTAAATACATTAAAATTTTGCTTGAAAGGCAAAATAATGTACTAAAACATGCTCATAGCAAGAATGCAATTGCATTGAGTATTCTTTTTGAACTCTTATAAGCTAAAAGCTCAATAAAACAATTTTATGGAGCAATATTATGCTTTAACAATGATTTTCTAAAAAATATTCTAAGTAGAGAAATATTTATAAAGTTAAGTAAACATACCCACCGATCGTAACTATTTAGTTATCTGATAAATATTATTTTTTGTTTAACTTAACGCCATATCCCGCATTTAGCAGGGTAGACGGAGTGAACCTATTGTTAAGACACTCCGTTCCCAAGTTTCGTCGTCGTTTATGTCAGACGCTTTGCTGCTGCACCACGATGGACTCAAACAATAAATTTATAAAAATTTTCCATTCTGTAAAACAAAATTTTATTAGAAAGACATTTTCTAAGAAAATATCGTATAACAGAATATTGTATATAACAAACATATAAAAATACATTTAAAATACATATAAAACTGCTACAAAACGGAGCAAAAGCCATGTCCTGAAACCTGATATTTATTATTTTTGCATTCCTTTTTACGTGAAAATTTATTCAATTGTTATTTGAAACAAAGAAAAACTATAGAATGTAGATAGATTAGAAACTTGCACCAGTTCTAGACAAAAGCTTGTGTGAGGGTGACGATTTTTTTGTAAAAGAATAATAGTCGGTATTTATTTATCTTTTAAAATATTTTTTTGTTCTCTTAACCATTCGTCATTCCTTCAGGATTTTTTTGCATTTCAATTATATATATATATGATTAGTGTGAATAAACAAAATAATAGACAGACAGACAAGAATTTTAAAATTATTTATTTGTGTTTTGGTATCGTGTAAATAACTATACGTAGTATGCACTTGAAAAAATACGGTTATTTTGACTGATCACAGACAGACACAAAATTTTTATTTATATATGAAGATTTCGATGTTAATAGTGTAATTTTCCTTGTTACAGAAGCCCGAGCTCAAATATCGGGGCCAACGGAGAAATATCTGAAACCAGGCTCGACCCTCCGCCTACAGTGTTCCGTAGTGCAAACCACGGAAGCCCCAGCTTTTGTATTTTGGTAAGTTTTCATATTATATTAAGCAATTGAGGCGCAGTGATATGATGTTTAAATGTCTAGAACGCGACGGTTGCGGATTCAATTCCCACCTGAGCAATTTTGTTTTCATTTCCTACGTTGTAACAAGACAAATCGCGGCGTTAAGTTCCACCACTTAACACACAGTGTAATGACAATTGCGAGACAGATGTGGAAAGCAAGAAGCTAGAGTAAATATAATTTCTATTTTATTTTTAATTTCTGATAAGTGGATATTGAATTTGGAAATTCTAAGAATTGTTGAAATAATTCCATTTGATTACGAGGGTAAAGCTGCAGATAAAGTCTGGTCTGGAGAATAATATATATCAATAATTCATTCCTTAGACTTGTTATCCACCACCGACTAACAATATCCAAACAAAACCAAACCCTGGAATCAATATTTGCAATAGCCGTAATATATGTAAGAACTTTTCGAAATAATTTATTGGACAAAGCATAGAACTATCATCGTACTCTAAAACAACACGACCAACTTGTTAATTTGTAACTTTTGTATACAAAACATTAGTAATTTGCAAATGTAATAACAATAAATAGTTATCGAAATAATAGGCCATCGTGGCGCAGCGGCACTGCGTCAGACTGTAAAAATGATGATTGTGTGTTCAATTTCCACTTGGGGTATGAAATATTTAATATTGTCCACCCGACACGCAATGCCTCAAGAATTCGACGGAACAGAAGTGTCTTAATAGGGAACCGAGGGTCTGAAAATTACGTTCTCAAGTTCCCTCTGTCTATCCTGCTACGTGCGGGATACAGCGTGAACAAAATTTCCCTCACTGTGTTTGTGTGTATGTGTGTTTGTGTACGACAATGTGTTTTGTTTCTTTTTTAATTAAAATGTTTAAGGGAAGGCCTCATGACGAATAAGAATTATTAATAATACATTTTAAAACTAATTATTTACTAGAAAATACTATTTTAGATAATTTAGATAAAGTTTCACCATGGTTAGAAACTGGGTTAACAGTAAGCATTAACTCTTAGTCGATATCACATCAACGGCAACCGTTACTAGCATTTGGTATAATTAAATGGGGAACCTATATAATTCTGACAACCATTTTGACCACAAGGTTGCGGTCCCACAAGATGGATTTGGGCCCATGGGTGGAGTGTTAGTTAAATAAACAAAACGTAAATAAAATGTTTAAACAATTAATTTAGGTTAAATTACTATTATTTTAAAAATACATTATAAAGGAGGAGCTCAAGACAGTGCCTGGGACACAAGTGTATCGCTTCTTTCTATTTAATTAACTGAATTAAATATAGTATTAAAACGTGGAATAATTGAAGATGTTCTCCTTCTTGTTATCTTTTTGTTTCAACTTCCCGCTGCATCCCGTCTATAACCTTTACCTTAACCTAATATTCACACAATCCGTTTCCGCCAATCCTCACTTTCCGCCGATTGTTTGAAGCATTGTGTGTTGAGTGGCAGAACTTAACGCTTTAGTCAGTTTTAGTAATGAATAATCGTTCCCCCTAATGAGAATCGAACCCACATCCATCGTTAATCACACGCTTATACCACTGAGGCACGATATCCTTATTCTTATTATTTAATTATTTAATAAAACTAGTGGACCCGAACGCTACGCTTCAACTATACGAATATTTATTATACATATTTATGAAATTATTTTCAGTTTTCAATAGAGAGATGCGTTAAGCAAGCTCATTTTGGGTGACGTTTTCTAACAACAAACTGTGCATATCGTTGCTTAGCAACGGCGGTTGTTATTAACATGGCGGAATAAATTGCATGTCAAATTAATAAGTATTTGAATATATTAGTATACGAGTATATCGAAAATATTACAAATATGAGAAAAAAAAGTATCCTATGTTCATCCCGAGACCCTCAAGTATCTCTATATGAGTATTTTATCACAAATTAATTAGCGGTTTGGCCCTGATTGCGTAAAAGACAGACAGACAGACAGACAGACAGACAGACAGACAGAGTTACTTTCGAATTTATAATATAGGTATGGATTATACTTTTATTCCACATAAGTTGGTTTAAAGTTTCATTTTAATACTGTTACATCTGTCCAGACTAACTTTATATCAAGAGGAGCCATGTTAAATACTCGATTCGTTTACTCTATTCAACTAAAGTGTAGATTTTCTGGTTAATCCATACGAACGAGTGAAACGTTGCAGACTTTACGAACTTATTATAATTTGTATAATTTAATTGAGAAAAGAAATAGTTATTGAAAAAAAAAAATTATTAATTGCCATAATTTTTTCTCCTACTTTATTGTGTTTTTTAAGTTATAATCTATTTTTCTGCAGTTTTCAAGCTAAATATCTTCTAGCAAAATATTTATTTTGAAGCTAAGCATCATAAAAACCAGTATTATTGCAAAATTCACAAAAGTCCAACCAATTTACGCCTCATTTAAACCTTAGGAGTTCCGATTTATCCCGACATGGGGATATTGCCAAGTCAGCGCTAACGCGTGCCAAAGTCCTGGCTTGGTGTATAACGTCCAACTCCGTTATAATGAACTAGACGAAATGTAGACGTAGACCATATAATAAAAGTTAAAGACCGTCTGTGATTTCGATATAGAATTTTTTCATTACTTATTTAAATATATCTTATGTTAACGATACTTTTTGTTTAGCTTCAGGCTTCCAGAGGGAAACCTAATGTTAAGGCCATTCCCAATAAAATACTTCCTTTCTCCACTTTCCGCCCAATCCTGCACTATTGAGTGGCTGAGCTCAACGCCGCGATTTTCTTCAACGTTTTCATTCAGCTTCAGATCATTTTCACGTTATACACGTTTATAGTTTTTTTAATCTATTAGGCTTTAAAAATAAGTAGGCAGAGGGGACCTAGTGTTAAGACACTCCGTTCTCTACTTTCCGTCGATTTTCAAGACATTGCGTGTTGAAGTGGTTACTGTTGAAGTGGTCAAGGGAACAGTCCCAGTTATATTAAATGTCTTAAAATGAAAACAAAGAACAAAAGATACATTAACTTATATACTTTATCTGATCTCAAGTAGATCTCAATTTAAGATCTGATGGTTAATCGATAAGAACTATTGAGTTCAATATTGGAAAGAACAAGAAATGAATGGAGCTTATTCAACTTCGACTATTGTTACCAATAATTCTTGTTTTCATTTTCTATTATATAAGTAGCGTTCCGTTCGTGGCTTTACCCGCATCTACTATGTAATTAATTATTTACTCATCTGAATTACTTTAGTGTTCTAAACTATTAAAACTGTTAAACGGACAAAAAAATGTATATAAAAATATTTTTTTTGGGTTTGTTAGTTTTTTTTTTGGAACGGAGTGAACAGACATTATGTTCCCTCTGCCTACCCTGCTCAAAATATTAAATACTTTACTCACCCGAACTGGAAACGAACCTGTCGACGAACGAAACTGAATATGAAGTGATTGATGCTCG
This sequence comes from Heliconius melpomene melpomene, assembly GCA_000313835.2. Lineage (NCBI taxonomy): Eukaryota > Metazoa > Arthropoda > Insecta > Lepidoptera > Nymphalidae > Heliconius > Heliconius melpomene. The sequence continues at coordinate 182,410 of HE672058.1, forward strand.
AATCCACAACCATCACGAATTCATTTAAAAGTTCTCATTGTGCCATGATAGCTTCTAATACAGCTGTAACATAATGTACCTGTAAAAAGAACATATCGACTGACATTCCGTAATAGCACTCCAACTACGTGCTCAAATACACTTTAGTTTTTCGTTTATATTTTTCACTGTAAAGTGAGTATTGACGTTATAACTTAGAAGAAATGTGTTTGGCTTCTCTTTATATAATATCTTTTTTTTAAATTTTCGGCCTTACGCTGTGTGCCGCATACCTTTAACAGGTGGGCAGAGGGAACCTAGTTAAGACACCCCGTTTCCCTCTTTCTGGACAATTTTCGAAATATCGTGTATTGTGTGGCAGAACTTAACGCAGCGTTAATTTCTGTTTACCTTTCTATAAGAGTATAAAAAACCTTAGAGCCGTTTTCTAAATTCGCACCAAATGTACCCTATAGTATATGGTTTCGCTTGTAGAATTTTAAGTAGTATATTGACCTTAATATGTTAATTAGTGATCAAGTGTCTGTGAAGACCTAATTTTAAGTTTTGAATTAAAATAATTTTGTTTCTTTGTTTTGTTACTAAAACTTTTTACTTTAGACTAGATTCAAAAATATATTTCTTTTAAATACACCGTACTTGAATCAATCGGAGTGAGAATCCTTCCCAGGACGTGACTATTACTTGCAATAAATGTCGATTATACTAAAATGATTATAATTATAGAACAACAATTGAACATAATCAATTGTCAGGTATACCTAATAGAGCACTATAGTTTTCCATCGTCTTTACTTTATTTTCGGTCTCGAAAATTGAGTGGATAGTGGAGAACGGAGTGTTTTCACACTAGGTTCCCTCTGCCTATGAGATAAATTAAAATTTTAATTTAATTTTAACTAAAATTAACTCAAATATCATTGGATGTTTCAGGTAACTATAACTTATGATATAAAATAAAAAATTACAAGTGTTCTACTATAAAATTTGACCTATAAAAAAGTATATTTATTAATTATAATGATGATGTAGAGACGACCCAGTTTTGGTAAGATTTTGAAGTTACCGAGTTGATAGGTCGATATCATTCCACTGAACTACAAGCACTTGTGCTTAATGAGAAACATAAGTGTTTCGAGTTAATAACGTAAAACAAAAATATGACGATGTAAAGTGTAGTTTGTAATTTTTGTTTTTTTTTCTTTAATGATGTAAAAAAAGTTTTAACGAAATTGAAATAAGTAGGTATAAGTGTAAGCACTGTTGTTTATTATTATTATTATTTGACTGGGAAAATATTAAGTAAATAAATTAAACTAAAGTAAATAATTGGTAAATAATGTTATTTAACACTACCAGTTCCTTGTATACCTTGTATCAGTTTTCAACGTTCTATTACCTGCTAATTTAATTCAGTATTTGTTTCCTTTGAAAATAAAATTGAGGCTAGTCGTTGTCCGATGCTAGGGGCAAAAGCATATGACTATAAACGGGACAACTTGTGGATTCGATTCCCATTCAAGAGAATGAAATATTTTATGTTTTAATTTTCAAGTAACAAGGCAAACTGCGGCGTTAAGTTCCGCCAATCAACACGTGGGGGACGAAAGTGTTTTAACACTAAGTCCCCCAATGTTCTCTGCCTACCCCACACATATATGTAAGCTAAAAAAAAGAAAATAATATAAATAAATATTAATTCTATCTTTCTTTCCAGGTATCACAACAGTAGAATGATAAACTACGATCTAGAAAGGGGTATAAACGTGACAACGGATCCGGAGCAGAGGCTGTCTGATCTCCTGATACCAGCAGCAAGTGTTTCTCACGCGGGGAATTACACTTGTGTACCTAACAATGCGGTGCCAGCTAGTATATTCGTTCATATATTTAATGGTAAGTATTTTTTTTATTCTTTTTCTTTTTTACCCATTTAGATTAGGCAGATTGATAATTATAGAGATTGAAGATGTAGATAGTTTAAATATCGGATCGATATATCGTCGATTGATCGTGAAATTGCCGAGATAGTTAATACCCGGGCACATCTAGATAGGCCAGCACATAATGGTCCAGTCATCTTATTCCAACCATAACGTTCAACGCTCAACGTTCGATAATTTGGAGATCGACACCTTGGTATATAATTTATGCAAAGTGATCACGGTTTAATAAAATAAAAATCGGTCAAGTGTGAGTCGGACACGGCCACCGAGGGTTCCGTACCAATTCCAAGATTGTAGGCCAATGATTAGGTACTGTCTGTAAATGTCGCTACTCAACGAGGGCCTCATATTTATTAAATGCCTAAATATCTTTATCCTTTATTTTTATCTATTATCAAGAAATGTATTTTTAATTTTATATATTCCCAATTTTGGTAAATCGTGTCAGTGTTTTGGCATACATATATCTTCATTTTCCAACGTCGATCTATTTAAAGGCATTGCATGGCGCAGTTGGGACATGGTCGATTGAACAGTCGAGGGAATATTAGTAATATAGAAGTCTCTTCAGTTTGGATAGTCGAAATATGACTTTGATTTTCAGAATTTAATGGTCTGATAAATCTTGAAAGGTGAAATGATGAGTCACTTTACGTTTATCGGTAAAATGAGTACTGCAGTTATCTTTTCTCAGCTTCACACATTATTTATCAGGGCAAGGTAATTAAAGAGAGACTAGTTCTAAGGCACGTAATGTTCTTTTCTAAATTCAACGCCACAAAAAAAGAACTTAGAGGCGGTGGTGGCGGACTGTTTGACTGTAAATATGAGGGTTGTGGGTTTAATTTTCAATATCTCGAAAATCTCGGCGGCCCCACTTTCGAGATTTTCGGAACTGAATGAAATGAAATTATTATAAAATTAGAACCAAAATCTTCGACTGCAATAGATATATTGTACCCAAATATTTATATTCCAATTTATTTATGACTACAGTATTTGATCCATACACAATTATTGAGCAAGATAGGGGTCCAAAGCTAATGTTCTGGATCGAGTCCAACTCTAACAAACGTTACGTGCTTCTACGTAACTATGCATCCGTACTAAATTATACAGGGGCATTGCGTCGTTTGAAATCTAGGTTTTTTTTATCTTCTATTAAAAGGACAATATTTTCCTCTTTTATTATTGTACATTGTTACTATTTTTTACCTACGGCTTCGCCCGCGCGGCGAGAATGAAAATAATGAATCTTAAACTCGTTAAAGCATAACAATCAAGTTGTGTTTTTGCATTTAATATATTTAATATATTATTTATTTATTTTTTTTATTTTATTACGCTCGTCGTAGTCTTTCTGTCTACGCTGCCATATGTAAGATACAGAGTGAAGTTAAAAGAAAAAAATCTATAATACTAAATAATTTATTTACCCAAAACCCAGTCATCGTTATAAATAGGTTATATTAGGGCGGAAAATTGTATTGGTCAAACCCTTCTAAAGACCAACACTTGTACACCTAAATTGAACGAAACGTGTAGGGGCAGCCTTTTAATCAAATTACACGGTAAAGAGAAAAATATTCGGCAAAAAGTATTGGCAGAATAAACGGAGAAAATTTCGTGATTTTATTTTTTTTTCCCTAATTTGCATAAATTGTGGAGTCATGTGATAGCGTCGTACTATAAACGCGACTATTGTAGGTTCGACTCTCACTTAGGGAAATGGATTATTTTCGTTTATTCTTACTTACCCTTGTGATAACATGCAATGCTTCCAAAAATAGGCAGAGAGCGGGGAACGGAGTGTCTTAACACTAGGTTTTCTGTCTACCCAAGATATTCGAATGACTATACACTAAGTCAGTGCTATATATTAAATCAAATCATAGCTTTCCATATGTCATTACGGAATAAATAAGTTTTACAAAATAATGCACTACAGATATATCGACTTATGGACCTCATTCAGAAATGATTACTTGTGTTGCCCGCTTAAATTACATATTATTTACTAGTCTCAAATCTGAATTATTTTCGTATTCCAATAACATTATCATTTTAAAGATAATAACCATACATTGGAATCTTAAATCTCAGCTAATTAAATTGTCTAATCTATCCACGACCTAAGTAAGATCAAGACCTTTTATTTTTCATACCAGATCGAAATTGGGTTACTTCGGCATTAATAGGTATAATCCTCACGTACGACAAATCTCCGTATTGACCTCGAAGATATAGACGTATCTTGGGGGGAAATAAAAATAATTCATTCCCCGAGAAGAAAAGAACCGACGAATACGGTGGTGCTTGTGACCATCGCCAGGCAGTATCTCACTTCAATATCATTTATATCATGGTATTAACAATTTCTTTCACACTCTTCGTCTTCTTCAATAACAGATAATAATTAATTATATTATTGGGAGAAAATCCTCTCATTATTTAGAACTGTCTACAAGACGAACACAATGTAAACGTTCGTGTATTACAAAATTACGTTAATTAAGAGATCCTTAGATTATATTCTACTTATGTTCAAATATAAGTGAGAATTAGTTTTATTGACTTTCTTTTATTGATATTGAGACTGGCATATATTCTATACACCCAGGTAAGTAAGAGGTTGCCAAAGGTGTTTTATTTAATTCCGAATTCTAGATGCATTACGTGTTAAGTGGAGGAACTCAACGCCGCGCTTTGCCTCGTTACCAGTGCGAGGAATTAAAAATATAAAATATGTCATTTCCTCCAGTAGGAATCGAACCCACAACTAGTGGCGTTTAAAGCCGCACGCTTATACGCCCCTACGCCACAGTTACCTCTATAAAATAATATTCATAAAATACTTGTAAAATAACTAGTTGTATAAAAAAACAACGTGAGTCAATTTAATAAACCTGAGTGGTTCACGCCGTTACAGCGGTAAATGTTAGTGTAGTTTAGACGGTATAATGTAATGGAAGACGCTTGAATTAGTTATAGACAAATTATTAATATTTCTGTTTTAATATAAAAAAGTTGGTAATTGAGTGGTAAAGTGGGATTGGTGGCCCTGGTCGGTTTCTAGGAGGCGCGGGTTCGAGTCTCGCTACGTTCAAATTTTTATACGGTTTCAAAAAAATTACTTGTGTATAAAACGAGTAAATTTTCCCAATTTAAACAACTATTATAGCCAAATATCCAAATTACGTCACAGTAGCGTTTGACTATTATTAGAGCACAGGATTATCACAATATATGTATGGATTAATTTTAGTTAGTAACATAAGCTACAATTATGTTACATGATGACGTAACATGTCATACAAATAATGGAATTGGTCAAGCCTGAATAGTAGATCGTAAAAAATATAATAATTAACCACTTAGACACTTACTAAGGGATTCCCCCTTATTATTATTATTATCCGCTTGGAGAAATGAATTATTTTCTTTTCTCACACTGGTAACAAGACAAAGGGCGGCGTTGAGTTAGTTAGAGTTGGGCGGTGCGTGGGGAACGGAGTGTTTTAACACTAGGTCCCCTCTACCTACCCTGCTATACACGAGATACAGTGTGAAGCTAAAAAAATTAGTGAAGTGCGACAGTTGTACTCGACCACCGAGGGTAAATACGAATTTCAGGATTGTCGGTAAAGAGAATAGCCTTATAAATGAGAAACTTAAATTTGCGGCATTTTTAAGGTATTTTGTATAAAGTGAACTAGAAATATAAGTTTGTATTGATTTTTTACTACGACACATATTTCATAACTGTAGGTCCCCGGGAAGTACTCCATAGGTTTTGATTACGCGGTGAATTTCATTCATAAATTCATAAATTCTTTCTTTGACCGTAAACCTGAATATTTGATATTAATTTCCATTCGATACCTCCATGTAATCTCGTGATAAATGGCCTTGACAGACGGACTACGAACTTATAAGGGTTCCGATTTTTCCTTTTTATGTAAGGAACCTTAAAAATATATAACTGTGACCTTAAAATAAAAGATAAGGGTAAACCTCCGTTCCCCACTTTCCGATTAATTTTTTAGATGCGTAACTCGACGCCGTACTTTGTGTCCCCAGAGCTGAATGGAAATCTCCCCAGTTTTGAGTGGGAATCGAAACCACAACCATCATGTTTACCGTCGGATCTTATGCTGCAGCGATAGGACAGCCTCGTGTATAATTTAAAATAACCTCTATTTTTAATTACACATGTGAAATATAAAATGTCATACGTGTTACCTGACGCATACTTTCATTCAGGCTCTCAGCGTAAATGGTAATTTTCTAAAAACACTACAGTTTTATTAGTTAAGTAATTTAGTTCGTGCTTTTTATATTATTTTTTATAAAAAATATTATTATAGAATGGTAGCACGGAACTTTGTACGTGTATAGATATGTACATATGTATATTATAAAACGTAATAATTATCTCGATTTTCCAGTTCCTGTAGGAATATCGGGAAATTATTTCTCAATGAGACTGTATGTCGCATAATGAAAGGTAGACGTGGAATAGTGTTAAGACACTTCGTTCCTCACCCAAGTCTTGGAGTGTTGAGTAATCGAGTTCAACACCGCCTTTCGTCTTATCAGAGGGAAGAAATTAAAGTAATTCAGTCCCCTGATCAGGAACCGAACCCGCAACTGTCGTGTTAATAGTCACCACCGTTCACCGACCTGTTTAAATTTGAAAAAAAAATCTAATTCAAGCATTTTGTTCCAGGTGAAAACCCAGCAGCCATGCAATCTTCGTCGACGACCTACAAACTGCACTTGAGTCTCTACATGTTGCCTTTTTACATATTACGGTGACATATATATTAGATAAATTTTCATATAATTATAATAGATATGCGTGTTAAAGCTTAAAATTATTTAAATAAGATATCTGTTGTAATAAACAAGTTCAATTTATGTTTAAACAGAACTTCCGTAATCTTATTTTATGTGGAATATTATTATAGTCAACTAAGCTATACGTATATATATAACTAGCGGCCCGCCTGCAGCTTCGCCCGCGTAAACTACGTTATTATTAATTTCTGTCTCCATGGCTACGTCCTAGTGACGTCTGTGCAAAATTTGAGACTCCTAGCATTTAGTAACGAATGACAAAGACAAATGTTAATGACATTTGTCTTTGTCATTCGTTCGTCGAAACGAAGTTTCATACAAACTTTCAACCCCATAAACAACCCCTTAGAAGTCGAATATTGCAAATTCCCGTCTTAGCGAGCACCTACGTCCTATAAGTAACTCCTATGCAAAATTTCAGATTCCTAGTACATGTAGTTTCTGAGATTTCGTGATGAGTGAGTGACCTTTCGATTTTATATATATAGATGAAAATATTCTTGTTTTAACATTAGTTACTAATGCAAAATGAGAAAAAATACACCTAAGAATTAAGTACCAAAACTTGAAAAGTATAGTAATTTTATTGTCATACATTAATTTTTCTTAGGCATATTCACGTTTTTCCCGTATATAGCAGCTTAAGCATAGAGAAATTAATCACCCTGATTCCTATTTTGTGAGACATTGCGAGTTGAGTGGAGTGGTGGGACTGAGAGCCACAATTTGTCTATCAGAGACGAAAAATGAAATTATATATTACATAATCATATCCCTAGGTACAAATCGAACATACAACCATCACGTTTGCATACATAAAAATATTGGGTAGACAATATCTAATTACTTTCCCGTACAAAATGGGGGTTTTACGAAGATTTCCCACAGCACAAATTGCTAGTCACGTACGTACTTCACTTAGTGACGTCTACGTAACGTAAGGGTAAGCCGTTCTGTTGAGTCACTGACGTGACTTGTCATTTCAACGCTATATGCCTAGAGGGTTTAAAGGGTGAGGAAATTTGAGATTTACTGTGAAATTACTTTGTAAATTTAATATATTTTTCATTGAAATAGAAAGCTAAACTTAATATTTCAAAGCTGAAGGGTTTGTTTGGTTGGAAGCACTATAACGAATAGCTCAGTTGGGTAGTGTTTTGATAAAAAAAGTTCCGTTTATGCCATGTTTAATTTTGTACGGAATATCAATAATGTTTGTAACGGAATTTTAATAAAAATCATCATCAATCATCATAAAGACTTTTAAAAGCTATGATTTTTATTTAAAAGTCATTATTAACGTTTTTCTTACATAAATAGGTATGTATATAAGGTAACTAATACATTATACACATTTTATATTTTTTCACACACTCTTAATCGTATTAATGTCAGTTAAATGTTAATCAAAGACTCTGAGTCCGTCTATTAATTGATTGATCACTTATATTATTTTTTCCATTCCTACTTTAAGCTTTAAAACGCATATCTAAAATAAAATTTGGTAACTAATTGTTTTTTTAATCGACTATCATAATAATATACTGTTATAAATGTAATTATAATTTAGTATTTGAATGTGAATATCTATAGATAGTAAGTAGTAAGCACCTTAACTTAGATAATATTTTATAGGCCGCGTTTATTTAATTTAATTCTATAACTATTTACTTTTTAATTAAAACGTTTGTTTAACGATATAAAAGACATTTTTAATGCTACCTTAAGGTAAAAATTAACATAAACTTTTCAAACAAATAAAATTTGTAAAATATAATTTGTATTTTTAAGTAAATACCAAATGCTAATATCATACTTTTTAGTTTATCATTAAAATGACAAAATGTAAACAATCTGTCACTTTGATACGAATCCACTGCCTTCGCTATATAACCTAAAATAAGGATCTATTATACTAGTAGTGTTATAAATGTGAACGTCTATAAATATGGATGTTCGTTCATCTTTCACGGAAAAACTACTGAACATATTTAGGTGAAACTTTACAAGAAGGCAGCTGATACATCAGAATCACACATAGGCTACAATTTATATAAAGATTGTGTATAATTTGGCTCTAATATATCAAATAAGTTTAAACGGGCGAAGCCGCGTGTGGGTCGCTAGTACTATAAAAATCTTAGTGTATTTAACTTTTCTACTCTAAAACCACGCATTGTAAATAAACATACATAATGTATATTTAATTGTGATACAAATCTCATGAAGTTGTTGATATACTGTAAATATTGTAGAATATAAGGATATTAAATTATTGTTCATTTTAAAAAAAAAGGTGTTTTATTGGAACTTCCTTTCCTAAGCGTGGTTTTTATTTGAGACCATTAAAGTTAAAAGCCTTAAAAATATCGATCAATTCTTTTCTAATATAAAAATCCCATTCACTCTGTATCCCGCATATAGTAAGGTATGTAGAAGGAATGTAGGAATAAAATTAAGAAATGTTAAGAACTGCAATAGGAGTATGTTTTCGTTCATCTCATAAATTTTTAATATATCTAATATGTATTTATAATTCAGCGGAAAATCTTTGTAAGACACTTCCATTCCCCACTTTCTGCCGAATTCTCGAGACATTGCGTGTTGCGTTGCGGAACTGAACGCCGTGCTTTATCTCGTTAGAAGAACGAAAAAATAAAAAAATATTATTATTTCATTCCCCCAAGTGGAAATCGAACCACGTTTACCGTTGTACCGCTGCACCACGACAACGTCTTTATTACATAAAAAGATCTTTTTCTAACCCACTTAGAAAGTTCCTTTGAAAATTTCATCGTATTGCTAACGATTTTATATAACCCTGTAATAAACGTACCTTATATTATGCCCTTAGGGGTGTTAGGGCAAAGCTCAGAATTCACAAGAAAAGGCTCAAGGGTTAGACAACATTATATTTAATGGTTATACTGATAGTACTAAAATTCATTTTAACGCACTGCAGTGGAGGAATAAGAAGTTAAGTGAGAAGTTAGTGGGGGTAATGGTTGTTTTTGTATTTTGTGGTGGGATTTGATTCGGTTTGATTTTGGGTGGTTATGAGTTCAGTTCTATGTTAAGGTATTTTTTTTCTTTTTGAGCCCGTCGTGGTCGTGGGTTTGTTTGTAACGCGACGATTGCGGGTTCGATCCCCACTCGAGGGAATGAATTATTATGTTCTATGAATTATTATGTGTTAATGCTTCAGTTTCACCTTTACGCTCACAACAGGGTAGGAGAGTCCGTTTTCCAGCTTCCGAGGAATTCTGGAGGAATTACGTGCTACGTATTATAAATATTTCATTTTTTCGATTGTGAATCTAACCCATAACCTCTCACGTTTACCGCATGCTTGGGCCACTGCACCACAACTGATCTCTGGACTAATTTAATCTTATATATTCAAAGGGGCAAACATTTGAAAATCAAGGGACTTCCCACTCATAATCCTATCCCTCTTACAGTAAGGATAAGAAATCTGAGCAGTAATATATGAAATCCTACAGTGAGAATGTGCCTTAGACCGTCCCTTTCACTAATAATTATTAAGTCCAAGGCTGTTTGTTGGCTAATGGCAATCAACCCTCTAAATTAATACTTACTAGGTATTTAATTATCTCCTAACTGTCGTCAAGGTGACCTTCAAATAAGGACTAAAGACCCACTCGACTGAGTGAAGTTTCTTCGGTCTGGTGTCAAGGCAATGCGCGACGTTGAGTTCTGCCACTCAACACACAATTCCTCCAGAATTCGGCAGAAAGTGGGGAACGGAGTGTCTTAACACTAAGTTCCCTCTGCCTACCTTGCTGTGTGCGGGATACAGCGTGAAGCTGATAAAAAAATAACATTAATATTAGTATAATAAGCATGATTTAATACTACATGATAAGGACATGCCCAAACAAAAAGAAGAATATACTGAAAATGATAAACAACAGGTCCGCGTGATAGATTGTACGGTAACACGAAATAAGATGAAAATATAATACGATGTCATGTAATTCAACCCTTATCTGCTTGCTTGGAATAAAATATGCACATCAACGCCTTTTTTTCTGTTTTCTTTATTTAATCTTAAGAGCTTATCTATCCCACATTCATATAGAATGTGGGATAGATAAGCAAAATCTAGAAATTCGTTTTTTAGACAATAATGTTATTTAGGCAAAAAAATGCCATAAGAAGAATATTTGAATATGCACTTAACACTTAATGGTTCTCACCCATGAATATTTACAATTTTGTTTAAGACGTATTACTGATTTACCGACATGACTAATTTATAAGTGTCCCGTTATTCGCCATACGGCTGCGACCCTGAAAACATATCAGTAAAAATATAATACAGTTTCTTTATAAACATTTAAAAATGAAATATAAAACAACACTTAACTAATAAACTTTTCTTTAGCGGTCTCTAGTACCTTCAGGAAAAAGTTACGTCTCTTTGAAAAGAAAAATATATTACAAAGGTGAATCTTTTCCTTGTTCCGTAAAAAAATTTGACCGGAAAAATTGCTGTAATTTACAGGAAATGTGACCTCATAACTAAAATGAGAGTTAATTAAATGAAATTTTGTATAATTTTGTTGTTTTACACGCTGTTGTATTTAAAAGTATGAATTATAATTGTGAAAAGAATATATTTGGCACTAGTTTTACCTTCGGCTTCGCTCGCTTTATAGAATAAAAAAAAATGACAGTGTATCATGCACATTGCAATTAACCTTCCATTTTGCAACATTTTTATTATTATCTTACTCCTGTTTATTTGAACCAGCAGTTCAGAGATAGGTCCCTTCAAGGTAACTTTTCAGCGTTTTAACATTAGTAGAGACTCGAGAGAGAGAGAGAGAGAGTAAGACTCGTCTTCGTCGTCTAATCGTTCAAAATAATTTTTTTTTCATATCTAATGAAATAATATATTAAATATATTAAGAGTTTATTTTCAGCTTGAGTTTTTTATTTCGTACAAGGCAAAGCGTGGCGTTGAATTCCGCCACTCTAGACGTCACTTCCTCCAGAATTTCTTCGACAGAAAATGGGGAACAGAAGTATCTTAATAAGAAGGGAGTGTTTTAACTCTACAGACTACAATGAAATTAACCTAAAAAAACTTATGTCTAAATAGATACCCTGTTTACCCGGAAAATTTAATAAATAGACTGAACATATTATGCAAATAGATATTTATTAAAGCTATCAGAGCGCCGTGCGACCGCGTCTGTCTCTAAGCATTTTGTTATCGCTTTAATTCCTACAAGAAAAATGATTACCCACATTATCTTTAAATTGTTTTTGTTTTCACGCATTAGTAAGACTAACCGCGGCGTTAACTTCCGCCAATCAATACGCAGTGCCTCCAGAATTCCACGGAGAGTGGGAAACGGATTGCCATAACACTAGGTTCCCATGTTCCTTTTTGACACGGAATGTTTTGTATTAATATTACATTTCATGTCTACCCGCAAAAATGTTAAAAACATATAACAGCTATATTTTATTTTACTTTTGCAACTTTTAATATTTGAAATATCACAATTCTATAGAATAGAGTATATATTTTTTGCACGGACATTTAGCATATAAAATTTGTTTCAATCGTACTAAGGCTGAAAAAACGTTTTGAATTGTGTGTGGTGGTTTTTACTTCCGTCCGTATTTATATTTAGAAAATAATTATAAAGATTCTGTAAATTTTTGCTGTATTTTCAAATGAAAACAAAAACAATCGGGACTGTCGGTGAAATTGGGAATATATTTTTTCAGCTTCACAGTTTTTTGGCAAATGAAATAATTTAAATACATATAATTATTTCCTCGAATGAAAATCGAAACAGCGAACGAGCTTACAGTCGATCCCATTTTGGCATGATGGCCTCAAATATATAGCAATAATTATTAGTTACTATTTACGTTCATGTCAGAATTGAAAACAATATTAGAGACTAGTTAAATTTATACGTTATTTGTAACCTACCTACCTATCTGCCAATTTACTGGTATAAAGAGAAGGCTGCTTAACTATATATCGTCATATATATTTGTTTTTAATTATATATTTATATAATAATAATAATAATGGGTGGGAGAATCCTTTGTTATTTATATTTTACCACGTGAACACATAAAAGTTAATATATGAATAGTTTCTAAATTAAGACTTGAATCCGCTACCATCAAATTCAGTAATACTTTCCGAACCACATCGATATAATTAAACCTTTTTCGTAGATTTAAAAAAAACTAACATACGTATACTCCATAGGGGCTTAGAATGAAGAACTCGAGCTTATTAGTTTAATTTTGAATGAAAGTAAGGCTAATTATGAATATATGTATTCATTAAGATTTTATTTCTAGAAATATTTTATATGTGGTCTCATTAAGAACGCGTATACAAAAATACCTTTGAAAATCTACACACAATTTTATGGACAGACTTTTTTTTTATCTTCACATTGTATCCCGCACATAGCAGGGTACGCAGATAGAACCATTGGGATGGGAACCAAGTGTTAAAAATATCTGTTCGACAAGTCTCGAGATATTGCTTGTTGAGTGGGGGAACTCAACGCCGCTCTCCGTCTTGTTTGAGTTCTGCCACTTAATATGGAATGCCTTGAAAATTGGACTGAAACTTATGTTTACACTAGGTTTCCTTTGTCCGTTTCTCGGAAAAAGCGTGAAGTTGCTTTTCATTTCGTTTTGTATCCCAGTAAAAATTATCAGAACGTAAAAATATAGCCTAAACTCCGAATATTACGTCGAAAAATGTAGATGTTGAGGTTTTAATTACAAACGCAAAATTAAAACGTTGGGCATAATATTAAAATACTTGGTCCAGTTTAGAGTGGGTGAGTAATTTTGCTTATATATATTTATGTAGTACCGGTGTAGCAAAGTGAGTTCAATGGCTGTAGATTCAAATCTTTTTTAGGTAAGAAATAATAATAAAAAATTGTTTCGGTTTAACCTATTATTAATAAACATATAACTTGCAGAAATGCATGGATACCCATATATCAAAATCTACTAAACCGATTTTGATGAAACTTAGACTATTCTTTAAGTTGGAATACATTTCACTTAAATCAACAAAGGGTTATCTCGATACGACTTTTAGTTTCCAGGAAATTTATAGACAAATATACAAACACATTCTAACGGAATTTACAATTAAATTACAATTCCAACAATATTTTATAAATTATAGTCAAATAGGCTTTATCGGAACCTTTTTTCAACCAAATGCTTATTATACTTGTGAATTCAAATAAAAGACCCGTTTTTAAATCATTTTTGAAGTCGGTTAAAAAACGAAAAGCTAGCTTACTATAGGTTAGATATCAACAATAGCGTACATTATACGCTCTGATGAGTGTACTTATCCCGATCGTAAACAGTGTATCAACGTCCATAGAGACATTGATGGTGAGTAACGAGGAATTATTGCTGCCAAAACGATATATTATGCGTGTTTGTTTGTAGATAAAAAAACGGTTTCACGCTTTTTCACGCGTAGCAGGGAAGGTACATAGAACCTAATGTCAAGACTCTCCAGTTTCCGCCCGAATTTCAGACATAACCTGTTAAGTGTATTTACTCAACGTCTTTTGGGTTTTTTGGGTTGCTGGAGCATGGAAATTAATATAATTAATTCCCTTAAACAGAGATATAACCTACAATCGTGTTTACAGTCATACGACAGCCAACTCCGTCATAATACTGTTTATTTGTATTTTTCACCAAATGGCTTATTTAGTTATTTTTTATCCGGGGATGCAGAGGAACCTTGTGGCACTCCATTCACCACTAAGACACTTCCATCGCCCACTTTCCGACAAAATCTTTAGGCATTTGTTGTTGAGTGGCGGAATTCAATGATACAAATTATATTAGCAATATATTCGCTTTCTTTAGCTATTTATACAGAAAGCTGTTTCTATTCCTTGTAGATGAAAAAGTAAGAACAAAGCAACTTATCTCATAGATCGAACCCACAAAAATTGCATTTACATTCAAATGTACCTACTGTATCACAAATATAATGACATTCTTCTAAATACAATTTCAAATGAAAGTGTTAAGAAATATGCAAAGTTGATTAAATTGCAAAATAAAAAGTCGAATTCAATTCTAAACAAGGACAATCATTAACCCTCGGCCCGGACGTTTATTTCATAGTCAAAACCCTAAACTCAAAAGGTACAAACGCCGCCGAAAAAATGTCTGAGGACTTTAAATGATTTCCCCTGGAATGAATCTTTTTATAAGTGTACAAGTCAAAAGCTTGAGCGGGTAGAATGCCAGATTTTTATATCGTAGATAAATTTATATATCGTAGAACGTATATTTCCATATATTTTCAGCTTCAGCAGGTTTTGACTCGCATAGAAGAGAGAGAGCACCTAGCGTGAAGGTATATTGTTCTCCGTTCAAGTGATATGTTGCGTGGAGGAACCGTCATGTTTCCAGACAGAAGTCGAGCATGCTAACTATAAACGGGGCAGTTGTGAGTTCTATTCTCACTCGGGGAATTTCTTCGCTTTGGTAACAAGACGCGGGTTGAGCGCACCGATAAGTTCCGGCACTCAACCCACAATGTCTCAAATTAAGCGGTGCTTGGGGAACGGAGTGTCTAGCGCAAGGTTCCCTCCGTTTACCCTGTAATATGCTAAAAAAATTGAAAACATTTGATCAAATTTAATCAATTTTGTAAATATCTAATAATGCCAAGTACTCGTTTGATAAAATCTAGTCGATTTTTGCTATAGCGAATTATATTACTTTATTTACTTCTTGAACAAAACTTATTACTAGCCATAACGTTATTAAATTACCAAAATATTGACCTTATTGAGCTTTTTGGACCAAATATTTACAGTTATTCCTCGTATAAGATCAAGTTTCCAATTTCTAGCGTATAATAACAGGATCTAGTTACAATTATACATTTGGCGCAGTGGAAACGTAACTAGTTTTGAGTTTTATATGGGATACATGCTACCAGTGAATTTGAAATTAGCCCAATCTGCGTAGAGGCTTTTTCAGCTTCATGCATTCTCTCAGATAGCAGGGTAGGCAGAGAGAACCTTCCACTTCCTTCCGCGGAAGTTTCCGTCAACTTTAGATATATTGCGAGTTGAGTGGCCGAATTTAACGCCGCGAGTTGTCTAAAATCGTTCCTACAAATGGGGATCGAACTTAAAATCATCGCGTTTACTATGAAAGGTTTATGAGATTAAGAAACTATGAAATGTTTTAATGAACGTTTGACTGAACTCTAATTCGTTTATAATTCGTTTGTGCAGCGCCTTCACGAAATCGATAACATGTCAAATATGTACGAGTATATGATAGTCATCGCTTGTAATTAACAAAATTGGACCATGAGGGGATCTACCTTGGACTATATTTTACTGTATAGAATAACGATTATTAGGGTTAGTATAGGCACAGCCAAATGGCAAGAAACGGAATTCTTTTAATTTTGTCATACTTGTCTGTCGGTCCGTTACTGTCTGTACTGTATTTTGCGTGTTAAACAGCACATAAAAATTAACAATTTTTTATTTTCTAGACAAAATTCCAATTCCATTACGAAAATGATTAATTGATAGTTCAGAGTCAACATCTCACCGCTTTGAACGATCTTAATCGAGTGAATATGGAATCGACGGCAATGCAAACTACTCGGCGTTAGACGAATGCAAACAGTGCCACGTATTGGGAATTCAAATTTGATGTGAGGTCTCCTCACGTGATAAAATTATTTCTTATTAACATGTAAGTATAACCTATATATATTATCTTCTTCTCTTTTGTACTGCTATACTTTTATACTTATGGTAGAAAGCTGATGATATTCATTGGTGGAACGCTCTAATCTCAGGAATTCCTGGTTTGAATAGATTTTTTTATGTTGGATAGTCCATTTATGAAGGAAGGATAGACTATATTACATCATGTTTATTACTTCCACATGACCGCATATTGGGTGTTGAGTAGCGGAACTCAACAACGTGATTTTTGCTTTGGTGCCAGAATGAAAGAAATGAAAACGAAGAAATGAATATATCAATAAATAATAATTCATTATCTCGAGTGGGGATCGAACACACAAACCTTGCGTTACAGTCACACTCTTGTGCCTCTGCCCCAACGGCCCCAACATTTTAAACACGCCAATTTCTTTTGACTTACGCTACAAAGATAGAATGATAATGACGTCCCCAAGAGGCACGCTTACCTGCCCTCGACCCGCCTTGTAATGTTTGCTGCCAAATAGGATTATACAGTGTCCTTTACAATGTCTAACGGTTTTACCACCTTCAAAGTAAGATTTTCCATGATCTGTATAATTTAATTGTATGTATGTATGCAAAGTACTTGATGACACTGGATGACGATGACATTTTTTATTTTGGTAGTTTCGAATATGAAATATATGAAATATTTTATATTTAACACTCCAGGCAACCCATGCCATAAAAGAACCGAAAACGTATGAATATTAATTAGTTGTTGTACAAATTATTATTAACTTATTTAAAAATCCTATATTAGTAAATGGAGAGGGAAAACTGAATGATTTACTAGTAAATGATTATTATCTGAATTATACTAGAAAATAAGAAAAAATACTGTAAGTCTACCAATATGATGTTCAACTCCAAGTTAAAGTTAATCTTCGTGACCTATTTGACGCGAGCCTTATTATAAATGATGACTGTGGACGAAAAACTTATGAGAAGTTTATTTGTTTTGATTATCTGTAGAAAGTTTTACTTATCATATCTTATCAGTGGAAATGTCCAGTGGATACCAAGTTATAAGTTATACATTTGAAAAAGTACGATTATATGTATAAATTGACGAGACGACGCGTGAACAAGAGGTTGTGTATTGAAAAACAGAACTGAACCTCTCTCCCGTCTTACTAGAAAGGGAAAGTGAAGATAATTATATTCCCAAGTGAGTATAGAATCCACGACCATCGCTTTTACAGCCAAACACAGCGCTACGGTGCACTTGAAAATTTAACTTATTTTAACATAATCTCTCTTTTCCCATCCCATTGCGAAATGTAACAGATTTCAACAAAAATAAATTTAAATAATATGGTTTGTCGTAGAATTGTTTTAAAGTGTCTGAAATAAATCTTCAACTGAACACTTAGTGACGTGTCGTTCTGTCTTGCTCTTGCTACTATCTACTAATATAATTTTAAAGTTTTCAGGTCAATTTAAAGTTTTCAGCTCAATTTGAAAATTAAATTAAATATGTTGATAACTGCCGAAGCTAAAAACTGTAAACTGAAACTGTAGCGTTATTATTGCTATAAACGTGTACAGACATTAACATATTAAATAAGTGACAGAAATAAAATACATATTTTATTTAATACATTGAGGCCTCCCGTCATGGCGCAGAGGCACAAACGTACAACTGTAAGCGCTACGGGTGTAGGCTCGGTTCCCACTCATTGGAAATGAAATAATTAATATTTTTATGTCCTTGCTCTGATGACGAGTCAAAGCTCACCCTTCATTTCAGGCTCCTATTCTGATACAGGATAGAGCCAATAAGAAAAAATAGTATAATAAACATTATTAAAATTCTAATGGAAAACAGCTTTAAAAGCTTCATGCGAACTCGTAAATATGACAAAGTTTTAACCAAAATTAAAGTTATTAAAATGACGATTAAAAATATTATTTCATTTGGTCGTTTGCGGACGCGGCGTTATGAGGGTTGTGGCTTCCTTATTGTGGAGAATACTTAATGATTCCGTTGTAAGGTATGAAAATGAATTTATTAAATTACGTTTTAATTGAATTTTATGGGACGTTATGATAAATAGTCCTACCGCAATGGAACAGCGACTGACTGTAAACTACATGTGTTATGGGTTCAATTCGAGATTGTTTATAATTGAACTACAACATAACAGTTTCAGAACATTCCAAAAAATTCAATTAATAATAAATATTCAATGAATATTCAAAAAATATATTTTTTTATAAGTATGGGAAAAAATTGCCGGAAAGTTGAGAAGTGAAGTGTTTTAGTCCCTATTACGTTCCCTCTGCCTGGAGTTGAATTCGCTTGAGAAAAAATTGGTTCACTTAATTTTTACTTTTTTCTCAAGCGGACTCAATTCCACGCTGTCTTGATACCAGAGGAAATCTGAATAATTCTTTCCCTCAAGAATCGTATTCACAACCGTCGCCTTTCTAGTTACATGGGGCTGCCCCTGTGCCACTACGGTCTCATAGCAAACAATATATCATATGCAAAATTATTATCACAGGGCTGTGAGTAATAAGGCAAAATCGCACTAAAAGCATCATTATAAGTATGTATTCAAAACGGACCTTCAAAAGAACTAGCCATTTTACTTCTTCTCATAGGTACGAGTGCCATTCCGCTAAATTGCCATTTGCAAAAACTTTCACACGATCTAAAATTCTTAGGAGAATTTATCAAGTTAATAGTCCTACTTCAGACGGTGCCAGAAAATGGATTCAGTTCTGGCACGTTTTAAATACATTCCAAAATGTGGTCCAGATTTTCTGTAATATATTTTTTGGTGTGTACCCAACGTTGACAAGTAATAGAAATAAAAAAAACTGCTTTACTCTCTTTACCTAATAGTAAAATAGGCAGAGGAAGCATAGTGTTAAGGCCCTCCGTTTCTTACTTTTTGCCTAAAATTGAATATTTTGTCTCTGCCTACGGGAAAATTTTCCTTTTTTTACACATTTCCTGTAAATGTTATATAAACATATTTCTCTTAAAAATTGTAATAAAATAAGAAAATACTTTTACCTGGTTTTGTTAATGGTATTGAATGATTGAAATTGGATTTATCCGGCGGGACTATTCAAATGACAGATCGAAATTACCTCTTATATAATAAATCATATTAATGAAAACTTTGAAAAAGCTCTGCTGTTTTTATTATATTTCAAAATGTTATTAACTTACGATAATAAACAGCTTCAAGCTTTTAATCGCTTAACAAAATACATATTCACACATTTACAATTTACTTACATGTTTTTACAAACACATTCACACACATTCACACATGGCACTTCTTTGCACCCTGTGGTCACATACTATTTTCTTGCTTGCTTTCTTTACTTCTCGCATATAGTGTTAAGACAATCCATTTCCTACTTTCCACTAACATCGATGAAATGAAAATATTTTATTATCTGGAGTGGGAATCAAACCCACAACCGTCACGTTATATTGACAATCAGATAGACTACAAAGATAAACTCAATAAAAATATATTTATTTCATAGTAATTATATTATTAAATTAATAGTCTCGAGCAATTGGTCCGAAACAATACTTTAATTATAGGCATCGGATGCTACAAAATTACAACGCTCAAATAATTACAGAGACAGTGTTGCGGTTGAGTAAACTTTACTTTAACGTAATATTAAATTACATTGTATTATTGGCCGTTATTAGATACTGTCATGGAGAAGTGGAGAAGTCCCAGCATCTGTCTGAAGACAAGATGGTTTTGGGTTTTATGTAACGGTAATTTTCTGCCTTGTCCATTCAGGAAATTATAATGTTCCACCGGCAATATGCAATGTCTCGAAAATTTGGCGAAAAGTGAAGAATGGAGAGTCTTAACAGTAGGTTTTCTCTGTCCACCCTGCCATTGGAAAAGAGCGTGAGCTTTTTTTCTCTAGTGTTCCGCTCGCGGCTCTGCCAGCATGGGCTACACTAATATAATGTGTGTAAATATGATGTGTATGTCTATAAATAATCAATATCTCAAACAACTCTATCTATTAGTGAAAACAGCAATAAAATCCGTTGCGTATTTTATAAAATCTAAGCATACATCGTAGAGAAGCCATGTACCTTCTATATAAATATATATTAATTTGGAGAATCTTAAAAATATAAACTATAAATTCTAAATCAAAATAAACAAAACAAAATACAATCCTTCACCGCAATCGAGAAACCGAATCACTAGCACAATTCACTAGAGCAATGGTCAATTCTCAGTTACGTTTAACTCAAATTTACAATCGAAGCCCTTATTGTAATAGGACAAGGTTCAAATTCAATAGAAATTCAAGTTTAAATGAAAGAGAATATATTTAGGTACGAGCAATGGATCGTACGGCCGTCATTTCCTGGTACTGTCCAAATAAGGCTGTTTAAATCTGTATTGAATTTTGTAGGCCAAGACTTAAATACTTGCAATTCTTTCCGTAAAAATTTAGGGAAATTCTCTGTGTGCTTGCTTACACTCTCTAACCTATCTACGTACATATATGCCAAATTACCAAGTTTTATATATTTTTATTTAGTTCTATATATGTATATCTAGTTACAGATTTTCTTAGTGAAGTTTCTCAGCAATTGAAGTTTTATACATCTAAGATATTCCGTTTTTGAATACGCACGTCTCTAGTGTGGATGGCAGAGTTAACCACTGCGTTCACTCTATTTTAAAATAGCGAAGAATAAACCTCTTATAATATTTGGTTAATTATAACATTAATAATTTTGCATATGGTAAGCTGCAATATACAGCTTTATTAATTACATTTAAAATGGTTAGGTAATTGCATTAACCTACATATTACAATGTTAATATAGTTGCAATATTTTATGTCGTATACGAGGCCATCTTGGCGCAAGGGCACAAGGGCGTGACCGACCGACCAACGCGATGGTTGTGGGGTCAGGTCCACTCGAGGAAATTAATTATTGATTCAACAGGCAATACCTCGAAACATTCAACGAAATGTGCGGAACGGTCTTAACACTAGGTTCTGCCTACCCTGCTGTGTGCAGGTAAGTGCAATGCAGTGTAAGACAAAACGCGGCGTTTACTTCCGCCACTCGACACGCAATGTCTCGAACATTGGGCGATACGGCGTAAAGCTAATAAAAAAATCTAAACTACAATTATCGTGTTTAGTCAGATTGAACGGAATTAAGTATACCACAGTACAGGATGAGGTCATCATTAAACTAATTATTATAATTAACTACACTAGTTGTCACATAAACTGTCGCCATTAAATAATTTTAATGCAATTATATATATTAATTATTATAAGTTACAGATAGCACCCATATTGACATTTAATTTAATAAACACTTATATTATGGGACTGTTATAACAACTAAGGGAACGCGATAGTTCGTTCCGGGTGGGTAGCTCTCAAGCTTCTCAACAATTTTAGCGATATGCTCGGACCTTGCTCTAGCCACTTTAAGTATCTAGAGGCTCGTTACTTCTTTTTTGAGGCTTCCACCTTCGGATCCTTAATGTCTAGTGCCTCGACCCAGGTTTGATATGCCTCACACTTGCTGAAGGCAGCAAGTTTGCAAGACCTATCATGAATGACCAAGGCAGTGATTAGCATTACAGAGCTAGGAATGTAGGATGCCCTGCATAACCACGTCTGAAATGAACTATAAATATCTTTTTTTTTTCATTTACGAGACTAAAAAACACATTTTTCTATACCAAGTACTAGCTTCATCATCAGATCAGCTCGATGATACCACAATATTGTAATGTCACCCAAGCTACGTATGTATAAGTTCCAAGTTTCATGATCATGCACTTACTTATTACAAGAGGGTTATTATTGAAATATCAAGTTTTATACGTTTTAATATTTAATCGTCGAAGTTGCGGTAACAGCGTGTGTTTGAAGCTAGTTCCTAAGTGGCTATTACTCATAAGTACTAACGTATATTTCTTGGAAAGTTTAAATTGATTATTGATTTAGTTTATTAATAGGTAATAATTTAAATTTATATAAATACTTATATAAAGTTCTTCCTTTACTGAATGACAGACAACGGACGGCCGGAACTACGCGGCATAGTAAGTAAATTTAAATAATAATAATATAAGTTGTAGATTTGGTTGAGGCGAGTACGGGAGTTATTCCCACGACAACCTTATTAGTTTTAAATTCACAAAAATGAAATAGCATTGTGAACAAACAACAACACAACAAAAACATAATGTTGTTAGCAATATTTCGATGTACGAGCGGTACCCATCGCTATAATTCCCACTCATCCTATATCTTATAAAACAAAGTCGCTTTTTGTGTCTGTCTGAACTTTCTAACTCTTCTTCTTCTAAACCACCCAACGGATTTTCATGTGGTTTTCACCATTAGGTCGAGTATTTTTCAGGGAAGGTTTATATATAGTTTATTATTTGTATATTCTTATGTAAATTAACATAAATACGATAAATGTGTATAAAGTCCTACCCGCTGAGACACTTTGGCGCATGCGCTGCTTTAATGGTAAATACTACATGAAAAAATGTACTGGAGTATTGTTCCTCTTAATAAGATCTACAAAAAAGTCCGCGATGGCATATTCGTATCTTTTAAGAATAACGTGTAGTGATCATATTTCTGTCTAAAAATAGTAATTTCAATATATTTTTTATTGTGAGGGATATTTTTCCATAATGGTATTAATCCTTATCATTTAAAATACTTTATTAAATTTCTACGTTAAATGAAGATAAAATTTGCTTTTTAAACTATTTCGAAATAGCGAATACTTTTAGAGAAAAACGCATTTAATTATTGACACATCACGCCGTTCACACATCAACTGTATCGAGTCAAGTTTCACTTATCCCGTACTCTCAGCATATAAATAAGTATATTAGTTACGTTGGCCATTTAATGTAGATCAAAACTGTCTTTTCTGTTTTTCATTTTAATAAGTACTTTAGAAGTTGTTACAATATCAAAAAATCCTTGCTGCGAAACGCGCCTCGCGACGTTATGCTTATAGAAGCGAGTCCGCCGCGCCCGCCTGCCTTACACGCATCGGTGGTTCAGTGGTAGAATGCTCGCCTGCCACGCGGGCAGCCCGGGTTCAATTCCCGGCCGATGCATTCTATTTAATTTTCGTCACAGGCAGCCACGTAGTGCTTGCTTTTCATCAGGGACAGAATACCCTCTTCAGCATTAACCACAAGCTCGAAAAAACAACACCCGCCTGCCTTTATAGCAACGAAGATTTAGATGCGTTTGCACGTATTGGATAATTAGAGTTGAATGTATTATTTAATGTCATTTAACTATCTAAAAATAGTAATTTAAATATATTTTAATAAGTACTTGAAAAGATTAGTAGCACAGATTTAAAATTACGGTACCTACAAAAAAATCCTTGCTGTGTAAAACAATTGGAAAATCCTTATTGAAACTACGAAAATGCGAGTTGCATTAGGGTTTAATTAATTTTCACATTATCTTAAGTGCTTTGCAAACATACATTATATGAATAATCCAGTAGTAAAAGCGGGCGAAGCCGCAATAGGGTCGCTAGTATAAAATAAGTGCACAGTTACGATTCCGAAACCATTAGTTTTCGTCGGTACTGTGAGTTCATTTTATTCTATATAATTGTTGCGTCATTTTATGTTAGAAAGTAAACGATTGTGTTGAATTCCGCCCCTCAACACGCAATTCCTCCAGAATTCGGCGGAAAATTGGGAACGGAGTGTCTTAACACTAGGTCCGTTGTGCTTCGTTCGATCTGCTGTATGCGGGATACAACGTGACGCTAAAAAAAGGGCGAAGAAATGAAAATAATAATTCCCTCGAGTGTGAAACGAACCCCTAACCATTACGTTTGTAATAAATTTATAACAAAAAGATATATAAAAATAGCCCTTTATTTGAAAAAACACTTCACTGTTCTTGATAACTAACACTTTTATTGACCCTAACAATCTTGCCTTGCATCTCTCTTGGTATTCCATGTCTTTCTGTCATGTGCCGTCTCACAGTTGCCGTTTTAGCGTATGTCGCACCACA
The DNA here is from genome assembly GCA_000313835.2 of Heliconius melpomene melpomene. Taxonomy (NCBI): domain Eukaryota; kingdom Metazoa; phylum Arthropoda; class Insecta; order Lepidoptera; family Nymphalidae; genus Heliconius; species Heliconius melpomene. Next base: position 207,080 of record HE672058.1, read on the forward strand.
TTTATTACATAAGTAGACATATAGCCTATCGTGGATACTATTAGCGTGAGCCAACATAGCACTTCTTTGGAAAAACTTTTTGGGGCATTGTGGACAATGTATTTTCTTTTCTGTATGATAAATTAAGTGTTTCTTCCAAATTCCTCGTCTACGGAAGGTCAGGCCGCATTTTTCGCAAGCGTATGGTCTTTCGCCGGAATGTAGTCTTTCGTGTTCTATTAGATCGAATTTTCTAGGCGCTTTGAAAGAGCAAGTGGAACATTGTAGGTAGGGTCCCGTACCGTGTCGGGACACTTGGTGGATTTGGAGCTCTGTGAAAACTGGAAACCCTTTGCCGCAATGCTCGCAAATGTACCTGAAATAATCATTTATTATAGTATTTGTATTTCTCGTAACTTTCATAATTCACAGTGTACCTATGCTAAAAAAACAATTCTTAAGTTATTCCCTTATTCAGTTTAAGTCATATAATCCAGTCATAAGTCCCATTTCATTTTTTTACTTGTGCAGGGAACAGCGTGTTATGTTTATATGCGGGAAAGAAGGTTTTAACACCAGGTTCCCGCTCTGCCTACCCTGCTGTGTGCGGGATACAGCGTGAGGCTGATTTAATTTAATTTATTTTTTTGAAATATGCATACTTATAATAAAATATAAAATTTTATAAGTAATATGTGAAAGTGTAGGTATATAAATGATAAATAAATAACTTACAATATTGAAATATATAAATGACACATATTAAATAAATTATAATTTTAAAAGTGTTTGTTGCTTCTTTCTTTCGAACTACCCCGCTAGGGATACTTATCAGATTAGATTATATAACTAATAGTTCCCTACATATTCATTATTCTTTATTGCATATACATAATTAAAACTGTATAAAGGCTAAGATAGCATCTGACTGTAAATGTTGGTTTGGTTGTGGGTTCCATTCACACCAATAAAAATTAAATTAGTGTTTTGAGTTCCGCCTATCAACCAATTACATATCTAATTTGCAGAGATTGGAGTGACATGACATTAAGTTATTTCTTCTTACTCTGCTAAATAATATGAAGGAATAACATGAAAACCTTTATGAACTATATGATTAAATTAATTGTTGAAAATGAATATATAAGACAGTAGTTTAATAAATTATATAAATTGTTATCTTAGGCAATTTTTTTATTTTATAAATGCAGCCTTTAAAATAAAATAAAATAGTGTCTTCATAGAGGTCCTCACACTTTGTATGTGACCTTCTTCGAGAATCATTGATACTTTTTGAAGATCAGCCAAGGACTCCCCTGTCTCTTATCAATTTTATAAATACAATTTATACAATACCTGCATCCATTGTGCCTTTGCATATGATGTTTATATGTGAGTTGGTTTCTCAATACTTTTTTACATATATTACATACTAACGAAGTGTTTTCAACTTCTTTTTTATAATCTAATCGGTTTTTTATTATTAAATGATTCCTAGTTTTATGTTTTGATTTAATTTTAACTTTTATAAGATTTTCACTTTCTAATGATTTATAGGCACTTGTGTCGATTAAACTCTCCATTTTATCTAATATTTTATAATCTTCCGTTAAATCATCATTAAGGGATTCAGTTTCATGATAATCTTTTTCATTGGTTATGTTTGTATTGTCAATATTTTCATCACTTTTATTATTTATATCCAATTTTTTGGATTGACTTCTCTTTTTAATTCCTCCTTTCTTATTTTCTTTAAAGCATTCATTAGGAAAGTAATACCTAAACATCGTATATTCCACTATGTGTTCCTTCAATTTTTCTTTTTCAACACTCTCAGCTATTTTTTTAAGACGTTTTTCACTGGATTCACATAATAATTTAAAATAGATCGCTTGTTTTAACAAATATAAGCACTTAGCACACATAAATGAAGGTAAATAGTCTTGTTTTCGTATTGTTATATTAGTAAAAGTTAACACTGATTTCCCGTAGTCATTTACAATCTCTTCACTATTTTCATCAATTAATGACACCATATTTTTGTTATTATCATACTTTAAGCATATTCTGCAAATAGATTTATATATTTCTTCATAACAATCCATTTTTGTTTGAAAAAAAATAAGTGAAAACAAACTCCAAGCCGCAGTTAAGTTAAATGTCACTTTCGATTTGACAATTGACATTTGATTTGACAGTTGCGTTTTGTTATTTCATTCAAAGTGTATTAGTGTTATTAGTTATTATAACGTTGGACATTAAGTGTAATTATGACTAAATAAATTATTATTATTATTATCTCAAACGTAAACATAATATCTTTAATTTATTCACTACAAAATATAAGATCATTAAATATAAATCATATTATATGACTTCGTATATGATTTTTTACATTTCCATATATTAAGGACAGGAGAAAAGAAAGGTGAGGAGGGGAACCGTCGTCCAGGCCACATTCACACTGTGAGTGGTGCCTGACACTGACATCATCCATAGTTGTACAGGTGTACATGCATGTCCAAGGCGCTAACGACAAATACTCATCAATCATGAGCCGCGTTTTTTTTAATTACAATGGATTAATCTTATAATATAGATATAGATACATATATTAAGCATTAATTAAATCAGTCAATCAAAACTAGGACATAATAAATGTACATAATATATAATTATCATAAAACTACTTACCATTATACAAATGATAAGAATATTTTTCGTACGTAATATGAATAAAAGTACATATAAGACTGTTTATCTACGGATCTCAATTACTTAACCTAAATGTGTGCGAGAGCTGCTCTTTTATAACTCATATATTTGACGCAACTGTGGCGTATTCAAGATTCATGTCTTACTCTACATAAGATTTTTCTCAGCTTTACGTTTTATCCCGGGAACTTAACTTATTTTAACTTATTCAAGTGGGAATCGAACTCTCAATTTTTCGAATTTATAGTTGCACGGTTGTGGCCCTGCCCCATAACTGGCCTCTACCTAAGATGGTTGCGTGTTTTATTTCTACTCGGGGTAACGTATAAAAAAGCAGCTTCATGTTTTTTCCTGCATCGCAGAGTAGGCAGAGTGGACTTTATGACAGTTTGTTCTCCAATTTGTTTCGAGATCTCGGGAAATTTCGTATCCACCACTCAACACGAACACACACAACTGCCAATAACGCCGTATTTTATTATAATCAACAAATTTTAATAAAAAATATCCTAGTAAAAATTCTGCCGACATTGCTCATACAAAAATTGTATGAATGCTGTCCAAAAAGAAAGTTTACTTTGGCGTTTGTAACAATATTTCTTAGATAACACTCAACTTAGCGGAATTGTAATTAAGTAGGTCCATGTTGCGCAAATAACATTAATAGAATTTGTCTACTACCTTAATGGGTAAGTATTTTGAGGCAAAAGCTCTCTTAGGCTTGATGAATGATAAATATTTAATTTAAAATATATGTAAAATATATTGTCCGACCGTTGGACAGCTATGGACTGTACACGACGTGGGTTCGATTTCCAATCATAGTAATTATTTTTCATTTTCTCGCTCTGGAGCCTTGGCGCGGCGTTGAGTTGAGTATTACTTTATACGGGATGGGAACGGAATATCCTAACACTTAATGCTTATTCTATTACTTACACTTACTACACTAATTATTATAATGCTTAATCCGTGTTCTATATTGACACATTACTCTTACTTATTTCTATTTATATTTTGCTACGCGGGCTAAGTTGTAAAGAAAAGCTATTAATATTAAGAGCTTATTCAATATGCAATATAACTAAATGAAAATAATGTGGAGAATGAAATGAGTCACTACAAAATGTTCTCTATCATCATACAAACATATATCTAAAAATAACCTTGAAAACCAATTCCCTACTAATAAGGCGCTATAATAATTCGCAAGCGCTAGGCTTTTACATACTATCTTATAGATATAGGAGTATAGGTACAGGATCCATTGGCTGCCTAATGACTCGATCAGCGTGAAACAAGCTAATTAATGAGACTAGCTTTTCGTTTTAGTTGTCCTTGCTTTACATAAGATTTAAATTAATGAAATGAAAAAAATAATGAAATCTGAGAAAGTGAAAACATAAATAAAATTTATTTGTCTGTCTGTGATCTAAAAAAAAAATATTTTTAAGTGCATAATTATCATTGCACGAACCTAAAACGTAAATAGTTATTGAAAGCTGCTTTCTTAAAAATAGAAATGTCAAGTTTGAACAAAAATATTTATATGAAAAAAAAAATGATATTAACACCAAGTCTATACTTGAAATATTTTTTTAACTTGTATATTATAACGGGATAGGCAAAGGAATCTTAATATTAAGACATCTTCTGTATCGAGCGGCGGAACTTAACGCCGTACGTGTATCTCACCCTTCAAAAACACCCTCTTTCACCTAGTCCAGAGTTAACTAGCATCAAAAATATACCCACTATCAAAAAATAACACACCTCAGTTGCACACAATATCTTTAAACACATTCGGTGGTAACAGCAACATAAGCCAATAAAACGTGAGCTTGATAGCGACCGCGGGCGCTATTTCAAGTGACAACGACTACGCGCCACCCCCCGGGACATCTACAGAGTGGCTATTACTGTAATGTATGCAATAATCTTGTATTATAGTATGAAAAATAGAATATATATTTGTAATAGAATTGATATTTGTTTTGTTATTATGTTAAAAGATGGTAGAATTTTTTTATTGAACGTATTGTTAAAATTAAATATTCGAATAGTTGGAGGAATACCACGTAAAAACCATGAGGACATCCCGGAGGGCATCATTGAAAAGGATGATGACAGTGGATGAGGCAAAAGAGACCATTTGGCGCTCCGTTCTCTCTGGTTATACCGCTCGGGATGAAGTGTGAAGCTAAAAAAAAATATATAGTTTGTTTGTCTGCCCTTATATTATGTGAAATTTAAAGTTACTTTTGGACAGCAAATTTGCATTCATCCAATTTACAAATTAATATGGCAATCATTTGGAAGTACCTAATTCTCAAAAGGAAAAAAGATTTAACAAAAATACGTTGTAGCCTCACTAAACCAGTCCCGTGTACCTACTCACAAACGCCCCCAAAATTGCTCGGTTCGACCTGAACAGTTACGTATAAGCTCTCATAACTCAGCTTGTGATCCTCGTTTATAGAAGTCATGGGCCCTCAGCATAATATAAAAATTCTTACACCCACAGATTTCTGGCCAAAATATTGCGCTTGATGCTATATTACAAATAGCTATTTTAGGGAATTTCACGAAATATGTCCAATTGTTCATATTAAATGTGATTTAGGAAGAAATATGAGGCCGTGATGGCGCAGCAACACAGCATCTAACTGCAAACCTGACGGTTGTGGGTTTTAGGGATATGGAATATTTCCTGTAAGCTCTTGTAACAACACAAAGTGTGGATTTGAATCCTGCACTCAACATAGAATTGTTTCTAAAAATTGGCAGTTAGTATATGGGGAACGAAGTGTCTTAACATTAGGTTCACTCTACTTACCCTTCTTTTGTAGGAAGCGTAAAGTTAAAGCTAAGAGAAAAAGAAACAGGCAGCAAAATACAAAGTAAAGCTTTCAATGTTAACTGACTTGATATACAGTTTATAATATTAAATTTCATTAAAGAAATCCTTAAAAGCTTCCCAAAACTTTACTAAAACCGATTTGTATGAAATTATATGAAAATTGAGAGGCAAATAATAATTAAAGTATTTCATTAAAAATCCTCGAATAAACTTTTGCACCCCGGGCCCGGGTGCGCGGTAAGTCATTTTAAATGTCATTATCATGGTCCAATGGTTATTGTTTTGGAAGAACCGATAGCTATGTAAATGGGAAAGTTTGGAAAAAGCTCAAGATTATATTTTGTTTTACGGTTGATTTGATTGGTTTTCAACTTTTATGAAGTTCTTGGACAAAGTGGCACGGAATGTTGTGGAAATTAGGGGGAACGGAGTGTAGCTTTCCCCTGTCTACTTACTAGGTTACTTATATGAGATAAATAGGGAAGCTAAAAAGTTTTGCAAACATAACTCACTCTTAGGATTATACCATTTTATAAATATTTGAATTTTGAGTAATTTCTTACATTTTTTTGGAGGTGTTTCAAATAGAAATACAGGTTTAAACAGTCTTTTTATTGAAAAAACGTATATTTTCTTTATTTTTGCCTATAGGTTTTAATAGATTTTTTTGTGTGTGGGTCCAATTCTCATTCGAGGAATTTTTAATTTGAATTTCATTATTTTATTTCTGTGGTAACAAAATAGAGCGCGGGGTTAAGTTTCGCCACTCAACACGCAATGTCTCCAGAAATCGGCGAAAAGCTAATAAAAATAGATAATTCACTTATAGTACACATAAACCAGTATGCCAAAGTTAATAAACCAGTATGCCAAAGTTAATACAAAATTCAGACATCATTATAGATAACGTTCATAGGTACGTGTGATCTAAATGAACTAAATAGTCAAATGGGTATAAGTTTGTTTATAATGTAGTTTAAAACCAAATTAGTTTTCCTTACAAAATACAACGATTCATTAAACTTTGAATAAACAACTTTGTGTATAGATTTTGTATGAGATAAGTTTGTCTCGGTAATGTTAGGTGGATAGTTATGTAACTTAATATTTATTGTTAAATAAGATATATATTAGAATCCCAAAGAAGATTAGAAGCCAAAACAGCTGTGAGTTTTTATTTTAATTATTTTGTGACATAACAGGATAGGCAGAAAGAACTTCGAACTTCACACACTATTCTACACTGTATAAAAATTGAGGTGGGTTTAAGAGACAGAATAAATCTAAAACAAAAAAGAAAATGGAAAATGTAATTTCTTCATAGGATATGTGTTTCTTATCGCATCGTATCTCGTCGATTGTACCCTCTAGAGCGTCAAGTAAAAAGCATGAGGACCCCTCGGATCAGGCACAGACCATAGTGTTTGGCACTCCGTTCTCTCTAGCTACCATGCGAAAGATAAACTATCGGGAAAAGCAAAAAAAGATTCAGAAATCTAGCTATATTAAATAAATTCTTTTATGATTTTTTTACAACAATACATTAGACAGCCATAGAAATAAACAGTAAAAAAACCAATAAATAATCGCAAATTCCTGACAACTCTTTTCTTCTCTATCTTTTATATTTTATTTTTAATTTAAAAGATTTCCTTTGTATAACTGTTTACCCCCAATTTAAATAAAAAAGGCAACAAAACTTATGATTTCAAATTATATTTAGTTAATTTAAAATTGTTCTAACAATCACTCTATCGCTCCATTGTGCTAGAAAGTAATCAATTTGTGAAAAGGTTTCAGCGCGGAATAATAAAGGCTTTCTTTCAGAAATAGCATTGTTAGCGACGACTCCGATACATTTGAGTAAATATAGGCAGATAGATGGTTCATTAAAATGCTTGTAATAATTTGATTGTAACAGAGGTTCTTATGAAAATATAATAAAAGGTCATTTTTGACGTTGTCATGTTATAGTGGTACAGCGTCTGACTGTGAAGTCCACAGGTGTGGGTTCGATTCCACTCGGGGGAATGAAATATTTAATATTTTTATTTCTTCGCTCTGGTATCCAGGCAAAACGCGGTGTTGAGTTTTCTCACTCATCATGCAATGACTCAAAAATTCATCGGAAATTTTGGAACGGAATTGTCTGAATGGAGGATGGAGTATCTTCACACTAAATTCCCAGGTTTCCTCTGTCTAAGTTTCTTATTCAGCGTAAAGCTAAATAAATTGAGGCCAACATCGCAGTCGACGGTTATTGTGGATTCGATTCATCCTCGGGAAAATATTTATTTTTCCAATTCTTTGGTCTGATAACAAGATTTGTCTTGTTGCGCGACGTTAAATTCCACTACTCAATCCACAATGTCTCGAAAAATGATGATGATGGAGATTGGAGAACGGAATATCTTGACAATAGGTTCCAACTGCTCGCTATGCATAACGAGGGCTGAAAAAGCTTTTAATTTTTTAAAATTATAATTGCAATTATTTATGTTTATAAATAGAAAAAAAAAATAATTTACAAAATTCCTTACTTATCTAATACTAATGTGATTCCACTGTCATTTATTATATACCTAATTTAATATAATTTGTCCGTCTACGACCTTGTTTCTGGCTCCGCTAGCCATTCTAAATGAAGGTAGGTAGGTATACCATAATTTTACTTGTCAAATGATAGTCGACGATAAATGTGAGGTGGTTAGTTCATTCCGATCACGTACGTAGATGTCCTTTGAAGACATTTAGGCCGGTATACGGGTACAGCATCACAAACAGTGCGAGACAAATCTCTTAGTTTTCAGGATTTATTAGTAATAATGTAACCTTGTTCTGTGTACTGTAAGGTTTTTTTTATGTATTTAACAAGGATATTACCTTATATCATTAATGAGTAAAGCCTAAAGAGAAGCAATATAGGCTGTGGTACAGAGGCATTGGCGTGCAACTGTAAATGCGAGAGTTGTGAGTTCGATTCCCACTGCAGGACATGAAATCTCTCTCTGGTGACGAGGCAGAGTGCATTGTTAAGTTCAGGCACTCAAACTGAAATGCCTCCAGAATTCCATAGAAAGTTAACAGTCAGTCAGCTCCAGCACGAGGGCACACTTGTGCCAGGACTGGTCTCTAACTAATAAATTAAGTAATACTAAGGTAAATGAACCCATAACGTACAAACACGTGCCATTAAGCTATTATAGGTTATTCGCTGACATCTTAAGCGTCTCCTAAGTATTTGAAACACCAAAATACCGCCCTTTAATCGTATTTTGGAATTCCACTTAATTAGAAACGACGATGCTATTATCGGGATTCTCATAAAATAAAGGTAGGTCTTTCCTAAAGGCCACTGGTTGTGGGCTCGATCCCCACTCAGCTCGAGGAAATGAAATCGAAATTTCCAAAATTCTGCGGAAAATGTGGAACGGAGTGTCTAAACATTAAGTTCTCTGTGCCTGCCCTACTAGGTGCGGGATACAGCGTGAAGCTGATTTATTTATAAAAAAGAAAAAAGGCACACCTTTACCATTTTATCTCAAGTTTAATATATAAAGAAAGTTCCAAGACCTATCAATATCAGGATAGGATTAAAAAAGGATCTATAAATCTGATCTTAAGTTCATAACTCGACTGTGAATGTTGTAATTTATTACTTAAGTATAATTTATCTTGTGCATGTGCGTACGACATCTTGGCTTTTTGTTCTATTGAATTGTCAGATTATAATTGTTTTCTTGATTAAAGGCGATTTTCGTAAATATTATTTATATACGGATAGCTAGGGGATTCGATTATTGCTTGATGTAAATATTTGTAATTCTTTCTTATTTGTGATTTTTTTTACTGTATTTGGTTTGAAATACTCACTCCATACTCCCGGGTCAGGTGGATCTGCATTTATGATATTTGGTAAAAAATAAAGAAAGAAGAAAGAAAGAAGAAAGAAAGGAGAAAGAAAGAAGAGAGAAATAAGAAAGAAAGAAGAAGAAAACGAGAACGATATGTGTTCAAGCTAGAAAAAAATCTGTAATTTTTTTATAAACTCTAAGGAAAACAAAAATATAGTTAACCTCGAGTTAAGTGAATTCTTAAACAACGTCGAACAAAAGCTCGACTTTAAACTGCAGGATTAAGAAGCATTTGTCTTTGTAGTTTTTGTAACTAAATAACTTTGTTAGGATTCATCCTGCCGTCTCCTTTGAGCACTTAATTAAGTCAAATTTACTATTTATAAAAAGTTTTTAAATAAAAAGGTGTAAAATAGGATTTCTGTGATGAATAGTAATTTTAAAACATTTCCACGCTGTATCCCGCATATAGCAGGATCTAGTGTCGACGATGACCTGGTTAACCTAATATAGCCTTCCAGGACATAAGGATCTAACCAACGCAATAACAATTTCTTAATTCGAGCCAGTTCCTAAGGTTAGTTTGGTCAACCAAATAAACTCGTTATTGACATTTAAATTTAAAAATAATGTACTTATAGCAAATATTATTTTGTGCACACGAGGCCGTCGTGACGTCGCAGTACAGCGTGTAAAGGCGATGTTTGTGGGTTCGATTTAAATGTGTTTCTATTTTCCCGTTCTGGTAACAAGACAAAGCTCTAATTTTTAATTTCGCCACTCAACAAGCGATATCTTTTGCCTCCACACTTATTCCCAAATAAAGATAAGCAGAGATAAATTAGTGTTAAGACACTCGATTCCTAACTTTTCTCCCTATTTTCGAGACACTACACTAAATGGCGAATTTAAACGCCCGTCATACAATTTTATAAACACCCATATATCTGGCACTTCTATCTTACCCATCTATGCAACGACAATAGTGCCTCATTAATTTCATCGGGCACCATTGATTAACAACTGACGGTCCGCAATAAGATTTATATCAAAATATGTTTTGCTTTCGCAGCGGTAATTGCAGGGAAATTAAATTAAATAGATTCTTAGCCAAGCTGGGGTTTGTAATTAGTAATTTAATTTTGTAATGGTTTGTTTAATTGAATCGGTGTTAGCCAATATTTATACTTAAATCTCATATTTAAGTCAAATTTACTATTTATAAAAAGTTTTTAAATAAAAAGGTGTAAAATAGGATTTCTGTGATGAATAGTAATTTTAAAACATTTCCACGCTGTATCCCGCATATAGCAGGATCTAGTGGAGTGCAAGGTCATTCGTGGCGCAGTGAGTGTTATGGATTCGATCCCCACTCGAGGATGTGAAATATTTATTTAATTGTATATTTTCATTTCTTGGGTCCCGCCACTCGCGAAAACGCAGTGTTTTAACACTAGGTTCCCTCTGTCTACCCAGAATCTAGTATTGTGACACTCGACGATTCCTCAAGAATTTCGCGGAAATTATGGAACCGAACTGTCTTAATACAAACGGAGTGTCCTAACACTAATCTATTGAAAAAATTAAGTTAAATTAAAATTATTTATAATATTGAACGGTAAAAAATGGTTAACAAACTTTTAAAAATTATATAAATAAATTGTTGAACGCAACCATTTTAACCTAAAATGGAGATATTTCAAAAGATTAAACTGTTAAGTTAGGTATTAAGGGAGCGACCTAGAACTTTGGATTCAGGATTTAATTACAATCACTAAGCCATGAGAAGTGGCTGAATCGGTATTATTTACATGGATATTATGATTTTTTTACATTTCATGGAGAAAGAGGGAGAAAATAGTGTTTTCTTTTATAAACTTGTAATGTTTAATTTATTTTATTTTTATTTAATGTTCTCCACCCACGGCCTTATTTTGACATATTTATTATCGCTCCCAGAGCGAGAAAATCAAAATAACTCATACCCCCGAATGGGAATCGAACCTACAATCGTCACGTTTATCAGCATACACAACGCAGCTGGGTCTCTATACAATGATATTTTATAGAAAAATTCGAGAATCAATATTGTTAGTTCATTTAATTATAGATACATGAAAATGAAGAATGAGGCCCACGTGGTAGAGTGGCGCGTGATCTGCGAATCCTCAATAAAGCTAGGAGATTCTTCACTTTCTCACATTTAGACATTTTATATAACCAAAATTAGGAAACTGCCTTTTCACTATCAAGTGACATCGCAATAAACCATTTCAAATAACGTCAAAAACAAATTGAACTCAATTTATCAATGGCCAAAAGTAATACGTAAGCCAGTCGTAATTATATGAATTTATCTCCTTACTTCAAACAATAGGCTCGAAGACGGTGAAGGCGAATTCTGCTTTATTAACTCAGTTGAATCAAACTTTCCACGAGCAGTACAATAAATCCAATTTCTAGTGGACACCTCTGTATAGGTTAATTTCAAAATATATTGAAACTAGCGGACGCGCGCAGCTTCGCTTACTTATTTAGGGGTGAATTCTAATAAACCACGAAACATGTGTTCAACGAAATATTTTTAAGAGTCTAAAAGAGTCGGTGACGATTTAAAGATTTTTCCATACAAACTTTCAATCCCTTATTTGCACCCTTAGGGGGTGAATTTGGGAAAACCATGAAACACATGTTCAATTAAATATTTTTAAGAGTCTAAATAAAAAAAAATATAAAAATCAGTGGTGATTTAAGAATTTTTCCATACAAACTTTCAACCCCTTATTTGCACCCTTAGAGGGTGAATTCTGGAAAACCATGAAACACATGTTCACTTAAATATTTTTAAGAGTCTAAATTTAAAATTTTATAAAAATCGGTGGTGATTTAAAAAAAAATCTACACAAACTTTCAACCCCTTATTTGCACCCTTAGGGGGAGAATTCTAGAAAACGATGAAACACGTGTTCAATTAAATACTTTTAAAAATCTAAATTTCAAATTTTATAAAAATCGGTGTCGATTTAATTTTTTTTCCATACAAACTTTGAACCCCTATTTCACCCCTTCAGGGTAAAAAATTTTCAAAATCCCTTCTTAGTGGATGTCCAGATTACGAAAGTAAAGATCTGTCCAAATTTCACGTTTCTACGCACAGCGGTTACGGCTGTGCGTGCGTCTTACCTCAGTCAGTGAGGACAAGTCCTTTTATATATATACTAGCGACCCCCTTGCGGCTTCGCCCGCTTTTACTACTGGATTATTCATATAATGTATGTTTGCAAAGCACCTAAGATAATGTGAAAATTAATTAAACTCTGATGCAACCCGCATTTTCGTAGTTTCAATAAGGATTTTCCAATTGTTTTACACAGCAAGGATTTTTTAGTAGGTACCGTAATTTTAAATCTGTGCTATTAATCTTTTCAAGTACTTATTAAAATATATTTAAATGACTATTTTTAGATAGTTAAATGACTATTTTTAAACGGAAGAAATTATAAACAAAAGTCACCTACTAATAACTACTACAAAAAATATGAAATCAAATATATCGCGCTGAAATAATACATTCAACTCCAATTATCCAATACGTGCAAACGCATCTAAATCTTCGTTGCTATAAAGGCAGGCGGGTTTTTTTTCGAGCTTGTGGTTAATGCTGAAGAGGGTATTCTGTCCCTGACGAAAAGCAAGCACTACGTGGCTGCCTGTCAGGAAAATTAAATAGAATGCATTGGCCGGGAATCGAACCCGGGCCGCCCGCGTGGCAGGCGAGCATTCTACCACTGAACCACCGATGACTGCTCATGACGCGCTTGTATAAGCAAAACGTCGCGGCGCGTTTCGCAGCAAGGATGTTTTGATATTGTAACAACTTCTAAAGTACTTATTAAAATGAAAAACAGTAAAAGACAGTTTTGATCTACATTAAATGACCAACGTAACTAATATACTTATTTATATGCTGAGAGTAAGGGATAAGTAAAACTTGAGTCGGCACAGCTGATGAGTCAACGGCGTGATGTGTCAACAATTAAATGCGTTTTTCTCTAAAACTATTCGCAATTTCGAAATAGTGTAAACAGAAAATTTTATCTTCGTTTAACGTAGAAAATTAATAAAGTATTTTAAAGGATAAGGATTAATACCATTATGGAAAAATATCCCTCACAATAAAAAATATATTGAAATTACTATTTTTAGACAGAAATATGATCACTACACGTTATCCTTAAAAGATAAAAATATGCTCTCGCGGACTTTTTTGTAGATCTTATTAAGAGGAACAATACTCCAGTACATTATTTTCATGTAGTACTTACCATTAAAGCAGCGCATGCGCGAAAGTGTCTCAACGGGTAGGACTTTAGACACATTTATCGTATTTATGTTAATTTACATAAGAATTTACAAACAATAAACTATATATAAACCTTCCCTGAGAAATACTCGACCTAATGGTGAAAACCGCGTCAAAATCCGTTGGGTGGTTTAGAAGAAGAAGAGTTAGAAAGTTCAGACAGACACGAAAAGCGACTTTGTTTTATAAGATATAGGATAGACTAGCTTTTACTTGCGCCTTCGCATTCATGTTTAGGAAAAATAATAAATTTCAAACTTCGAAACGATGACCTGGTTAACCTAATATAGCCTTCCAGGACATAAGGATCTAACCAACGCAATAACAATTTCTTAATTCGAGCCAGTTCCTAAGGTTAGTTTGGTCAACCAAATAAACTCGTTATTGACATTTAAATTTAAAAATAATGTACTTATAGCAAATATTATTTTGTGCACACGAGGCCGTCGTGACGTCGCAGTACAGCGTGTAAAGGCGATGTTTGTGGGTTCGATTTAAATGTGTTTCTATTTTCCCGTTCTGGTAACAAGACAAAGCTCTAATTTTTAATTTCGCCACTCAACAAGCGATATCTTTTGCCTCCACACTTATTCCCAAATAAAGATAAGCAGAGATAAATTAGTGTTAAGACACTCGATTCCTAACTTTTCTCCCTATTTTCGAGACACTACACTAAATGGCGAATTTAAACGCCCGTCATACAATTTTATAAACACCCATATATCTGGCACTTCTATCTTACCCATCTATGCAACGACAATAGTGCCTCATTAATTTCATCGGGCACCATTGATTAACAACTGACGGTCCGCAATAAGATTTATATCAAAATATGTTTTGCTTTCGCAGCGGTAATTGCAGGGAAATTAAATTAAATAGATTCTTAGCCAAGCTGGGGTTTGTAATTAGTAATTTAATTTTGTAATGGTTTGTTTAATTGAATCGGTGTTAGCCAATATTTATACTTAAATCTCATATTTTTTTGTATTCTCGTGCTATATTCCGCATACAGTAGGATAAGCAGAGTGAACCTAGTGTTAGGACACTTTGTTCCCCTCTTTCCACCAAAGTTTTTTTGAGGCATTGTGTGTTGAGAAGCGAGACTGAACGTCACGAGAAACCAAAATACTAGAGCTAGGAAATTAAAGTATTAAATATTTCATTGCCCCTAGAGGGAATCGAACCCACAATCATCACGTTTAAAGTCGAACATTTGTGCCCCTGCACGACAGCTTCATGTATAATATAAAAATGGTATATAGTATAAAACACCTCTGAAAGTATTCAGTATTAAGATAAGTACAAAGTTTGTTAAAGAAAACTTACACAAAACCTCGTCAGGTCGTTTTTGTGTGATATTCTAAAGTTTACTCTTACAATAAGAAAGTTTCTATTTTGCAAGCGAATAGTTCTTATAAAGTGAACTATATATAAGGTTGGTGACATCTTTGTGTAAGAGTAATTAGAGCTGATGGCTTATATCCTTGAGACAGACGCCGTCATGACGCAACCGCTAAAAATGTGACTGTATCGGTTGTGGGTTCAATTCCCAATTGGAGGTATGATTTATATTCAGATCTAATTTATTCAATAATTATTATTGATTAGCAACAATACATTAGCACACAGGCGTGTCTTAGAGTGGAAACCCCGTACAAAACGACCGGTGGGACGACCCTGCCAGATGGACCGATGACATAAAGAGGTTGGCGAGAAGCGGATGGGTCCGAAAAGCTGTGGATCGAGTGTGGTGGCGAGAATTGGGGAAGGCCTATGTCCAGCAGTCGACAAAAGATGGCTGCTGATGATGATGATGATGAACAACACATTACTAAGGAAGTGCCCGCGGTAACGCTGGTCGAGAAACGATTAATGTCATGTAATATAGCCTAATAGCCTTTCTCGTTAAATTGACTTAGTTAAAATAGTTGTAGCTAGGTAAGTAAAAATATTATTATAGATATTGATTAACTAAATTAGTTAAATTTTTCAGTTTATAAATTACGTACTAATATTAACTCTTAAACTAGTTTTTTTTCCTCATTCTACATGTTTTGCTCATTTAAGAATGGGTAGAACCTAACGCCGCGCCTTGTGTCTAATCGAGTAACACTTATAAACACTATCTCTATTAACAGGATTTGAGCACAATTAACGCATCCAAAAACAAAAAAAAATCGTCTATTTTAATAATTGGCTGACCTTAACGCTTAAGACAAGCTTAACAAATCGAGTGACACTTATAATGAACTGAATAAAAAATTACTCTATCGAATCTGTTATTTTTCAATTGTTATTACAATTATAGGCGACGACGAAAATAATGATCCTTTTATAAAAGTGTTACAACAGTATCGATACACAATAAAGGTAATAGAAAAAAATATTTCTTTGTTGTTTCCATTATAAAAATGTTTGACCTTAAAATTTCTATAAAAGGAGCCTTTCAATTGTCAAATGTATAAATTAAATTACGTTGATTATTATCGTATAGGTATATTAAACGATTTGTGGAAATTCTTTTATAATTGACTAACTTTTACCTACGTCTTCGCCTGTGTGGTTGTGTGACATATGGAAAGAGTGAAAGTACGGAAAGAGTATTGGTACTTGTGGGTTTCATCGAAACTTTTAACGTGATGTAACATAGCCTAGCCAAAGCGCGGTGTTAATCTCCGTCAATTAACACACAGGGCCTCCAGAATTCGGCGGATACTAGAGATCGGTAATGTCTTAATGAGTACAGAGTGTTTTATGTCTTATGTGCCTTTTTCTTTACAAAAAACTCTTTTCGAAGATCGTTAAAATCAATCATTTGCTATAGTATCGTTACACAATTTTCGGTTTCCTCAATAAAAACGCCACAATCTATCGAATGAAAAACACAAATGCTGAATTCTTGTCAACCATCGTTTCTGATTTATATACTCGAATATCGCATTGTACTTTAATTTATTAAATTTTTTCCCTCATAGCGGGGTAGACAGACACAAGCTATTGTCAAGACGTCAATTTTACCCTTGAAGTTATTACAGCTTCACGCTTTTTGTTGAGTGGACGGTGGGAACCTAGTATTTATATTAGGTTTGTAGGGAACATTACTTATTCAAAATTAATATTAATATTTTTACTAGAATCATCCGCACGCAGCGCATTGGAACAATTCAAACCTGTTCCGAGTTTTTTTGCTATGCGTGTCGTAGGCTGCTAGCCAGCATCGCCACGTTTAAAGAGTCGGCTAGAATCGCTTGCGACATTCACTTGTGTATCCATTGCTCTCTTAGCTTGCATTCAATTCTCAACCTTAACTTCTTGCTATTACGTGCTAGTTTAGCTTGTATTTTCTATTGGTATTTATTTAAATTTCTTTATTTCCTTCTGTGATCATTTTCACGTATCTGTGAGTTAAATAAATTTGGACAATTTCTCCACAAAATTTGGATTTTTAATTTTACTCATTTAGTGTAAAATAAATAAGATCATATTAAATAGTGGTATCACATCTCAACCGCTATAGGTTCCTATCTTGTATACCTTATTATTACTTTCTTATTTGTATGGATGTCTAATAATTTATCTATAACAACTATCTTATGATCTTTTATTTAGAAAGGTAACATGTAGAGCAGAGTGGCGCAGTGGAAGCGTGCTGGGCCCATAACCCAGAGGTCCGTGGATCGAAACCACGCTCTGCTATCGGTAAACTGTGGCACCGACTTTTTGACTCTTTAGTTTTTTTTTTTTAAATATAGAATAGGGTCAAACTGATAGAGTGATTGCTCAATTTGAGTAAGGTAGAGAGCCAAAAGAAGGGTACAATACGCATTGCCATGGCAACGTGTACGTCACTTGAAACAATAGTGTATATTGTCAGACATGTTTTAGACATATTTATTTTAATATACTATCAAATTAATTGAAGCAGTCGTGTCGCAGCGGCCCAAGGGTGTGACTGTATCGCGATGGTTGTGAGTTCGATCCCCACTCGAAGAAGTGAAGTATTTATTTACATTTATATTTTCATTTCCTCGTTCTGGTGTCGAGGCAAAGTGCATCGTTAAGTTCTACCACTCAACACGAAAACAATGGCGAATTCTGTCGAGTTGAGATAGATTTGTTTTAGCTTTATCTTATATTTTTTCTTACTTTTTGTATTTTTTCTCGTGTCAAATTAAACAATAATTCATAGGAGTCAAATTTTTATTTTTATAAAGTTTTTTTTATTGTATAATTTTACTTTTATTTGTTTATTTTTAATAGCTAAACAAAAACAATAATCGCTCAGTGGTTGTCTTTAAAGGTTGCTTCACTCTTCACCTAAATTGCTCTAAACTAATCTACCGCTAATATAATAATTAATGAAATTTCAAACTTAACACAAGTCCACTTGAGTCATAAAAAAACCCAGTATTAAATAAACGTACAACTGCAGTAGTAGTATAAAAATGCTTTAAGTGTTATAGAACAATATACCTCAAGAACCATCTCATCGAGAGTTCTTTTCTACCCCTTGCCCTATATAATACCATTTGCTCGGTAATTAACCATCCATTGATCATCTGCATTATTAAATTATTTATCTTAATTGTAATTTTAATCTTAATTAATTTATTTTGAGGGTTCATTTACATTCAGTTGTTTTATTTATTGGGTCTTTTTTACGATTAATAACATAAAATCTTGAAATGAAATAAGTCTCCGTCTTTCTATTTTTAGGAATTATTGTATTGCCTGTTGCTGTCACCGGTGACCCTCTGTCAGAGTAATCTCTCGTCCTGCAATAAAAAGGCTAAAATTGAAGTATTTTCTTTTAAATTCAAGCAAGCAATTATCACACTAAGGAAATGAAAATATTACATTCCCGAGAATGGTTATCAAACCTACTGCCATTCTGTTTACAGTCGGACGCAGTGCCGCTACGCCATGACGGCCTTACAAAAAGTTACAATTAAATAGGAAACTGTGAACATGAAAACAAATAAACACAAGAGATTTTATATATGAAATATTATTTAACTTTAAGATTACAGTTTTCTATACAACGCTTGCCAAATGACCAAATAAACGTAATACTATACGAGTATTGCATTTACTGTTTTCATAAATTCCAAAAACAATTATATGCAATATTAGTTATTCCACTAATGACAGTCGGGGTGCAGTGGTACAAACCTGTGACTATTAATGCAATAGGATGTGGGTTCGATGCCCACTCGAGAGGCACAAGACTAATGTTGAGACATACCGTTTCCTACTTTCCAAAATATCATTATATCAAAAATAATAATTTATTACCCCGCGTGGGAATCAAACTCACAACCGTCACGTTACAGTCACACATTTGTGGCCCTGCGCCACGACTGCCTTAAGAGTAGTTATTAAATAAAAACAAAGAAATAATAAATACGTTTTATTTCTTGCTCGTCTTTCATTATTTACATTCCATTAAAATGAAATTTTAAAATAAATTATAGATTTATTGTTTTTGTTTTTTTCGTATATATTTTTTCTTAATCAAAATTTATAAAACGAATCCAAATAAAAGTGAATAAAATAACAAAAACAAATACATTATAATCATCATTTCACGTAGCATCTCAAAATCGTACTGAAAGTAGAAAACGGAGTGTCCAAACACTAAAGTTCTTACACGAAACTAAAAATAACCTCAAAAGATACATGAAGCCCACACATCGAATAACCACCTAAACAGATAAAATATTCAGCATTATTCAGCTTACCGTCCCTGAAAAAGTAGTCCTAAAAGAAAATGTAACATATAAATCTCACTCTAACAGTTCCATCTTATTTTTGTTTTACACAATCGTGACGTGTGGGGGGGGGGGGGGGGGGGGGGTATCGGTGCGTACTACGCTACGTTAATCCTTTTTGCGGTGAAACAGAGAAGCTGTTAGAAGAAGGAATATGTGACAGGTGAGTTTGAGAAGCTTGTAGTGATGTGGTTAAGTCGACATTCACTTTATCGTACTATGGTATACTTATATTAGAAAGCTGAGTTATTTTTGGTTGTACGCTCTAATCTCAGGAACGCTAATACGAATTAAAAAGAAATTGATAGTCTGAATAAAATGTATTGTATAGTCCATTTATTGATGTTCAGTATCTCTATAATTGGACTATTCTAAGGGTATCCTATCCATAGAGTTTGGTACTGGCTAACCGGCTATTGAAAATAACCAGAGCGAGATTCGAACTGACAACCACCTAAGTAAATCGTTTCTACGTGATCAACAACCTAGTTATATTATAGCAAAGTAATAACTCCATTGTAATAAAATGAAGAATCACTATAAAAGGATCGCAAAAAATGTTGATGACAACGTAGAAAAATAAATTACACTAAATAAAGCGGGCAGATTGCGAGTTTCAAGGCTAAAGAGTATTACTTATGGAAATTTATACATTTTTGGAGTTCCTTTATCGCAATTCTCTTTTGTAAAATAAAAAGGCAGCTTCACGCTTTTGTTAGCATAGCAGGGTCGGCAGAGGGCACTTAATATTAAGACAACCCGTTCCCCACTTCCCGCCGAATTCTGGAGGCATTGCATGTAGAGTGGCAGAACTCAACGCCGCGCGCTTTGCCTCGACAGCAGAGCGAAGAAATGAAGAAGAATTATATCAGATGTAGACCCTTCTATAATGTAGGATAATTCCGTCTGCCTACCCTGCTGTGTGCGTGATACAGCGTGAAGCTGACATATAATAAACTTTTATAAAACCCTTTTCATGTAAAATCTTTAAGCTGTTTCCCGCATATAGCAGGATAGGCAGAGGTATACTACATGGCTTTCTTTTGATCTTTAAATTGTAACAAAAAAATTACTAAAAATAATTATTCATCCATTCATTACAAAAGTAATTTAATTTCAAGTCATAGCATACGGAACATTTATTATATATCTTTGATTTACACTTCTTTCCTTTGTTACTTTGTTGGAGCTATGCCAGAGTGAAAATTTGGTGAACCTAGAAGAAGGTCAAGATCGAACAACAATAGGCATATCTGGTTATATTCAATTTTGCGCTATTTATCGTACATTATATTTAATATTTTGTCTATTCTTTAATTTTATGTGTTTTTTATGAATATTTACTTACGCAGAATTTGATTTATTTTTGTACTTACATTTAAAATTAATTTATCAAAGTACTGATTAGGATTAGAATTAATTTACACGTAATAGTTTCTTGAAAAATTAGGAAAGATAATTTCGCTTATTATGAATATATATTTTTTATTTTTAGGTTCTAGCTGTAGGTTCCTCTGTCTACCCTGCTATGTGATGTCAACACATAACATGGAACCTAGTATTAAGTCAGTTCGTTCCCCATTAAAACACTTCCGACCCCTACTTTTTACTTAATTATTGAATGATGAAATTCAACGCCATGTGTTCATTTCCTCACATGGGAATCGAACCCAGAACCTGCCACCTTTGCAGTCGGGTGCTTGCGCCCCTGCACCACGACTATTCTTTGTCCTTTATTCTTTTTAGACATCGATACATACTGTTACAACACTAATATCGCAGCATCCACATCTCATTTGTTAGCCAAACGTACATATTCGTATGTAGATAAGATGCCGTTCCACTTTCGATATCACATTCGACTTGTGATACACAAATTTAAATGGCATTACAATATCTGTGAAAGAACTTTGGAAGAGTTGTTATGATAAGGTCTAGTAATAGGTTCGATGCCTACTCGAGGGGATGGATTATTCGATTGTATTTTTTGACCGGGATCGTATATTTATTCGTGACATCTTCTTGTACCATTTAATTTTATGTCTTTTGAAATGTCATGTTAAAAATAAAACCAATCTATGGATATAAAGAAACTGTTAATATATTTACTTTTTTCTATTTCATTTTAGTACCATAGATGATTTGAATTTTAAAATTTAAACAGGTTCAAATTCCAATCTGTTGAATATTTTATATAGAAACTTCGTCTTAATATTTAATTATTACTTATGAAATCGTCGTTGACCTTTTCCATATTACAGTAGTTCATTAAATTATTTGGAAAATTTTTAACTTTTAAAGCTTAATTAAGCTCTCAACTAACTTATGTGTAATTTAAAATTTTTACTAATTTCAACGCAAACTTTTGAACACGTTTCAATTTTTTGTTTTACATTTAAAATAAACTAAAAGTGTATTTTATTTGAATTACATGAAAAAGGTTAACATTTTAAATTTATACTAAAATTATATACCTAGCTAATGAATTTATTTTGTTGAGAGCGATATTCTAGTCATGGTGCAGGAGCACAAGCTGGCGACTGTAAGTGGGAAAGGTAGTGGGTTGTATTCACACTCGCGGATAAGAATATTTTCATTTCATTCCTCTAGTAACGAGGCAATGCGCGGTGTTGAGTTACGTCACTCACTCACTTACACAATGTCTTTAGAATTCGGTGGAAACTAGGTAAACGGAAGTGTCTTAATGGGCTAAACTTTTGGGTTGTAAATTCACTGTAAACTAAAAATAAAAGCTTCAAGATTGCTTTTTATTGTAAATACGAATGTTGTGGATTCACTTCTCACTCGAAGGAATGTTTATATTTAATTATTCCTACACTTCTAGATAAAACTTCTTACAAAATATATCCTCTTTTCTTATAAAAGAAAAAGATAAAGCTAAATAATACATGAAACACACAGGTTAATCCTGTAGGCACCGTGAACAGCACGTGTAAAACAGACGGAGTTAGGTTATTTTACTTTATAATTAATTGAAATGTAAATAGACGAACCGAAAACTTTTCTCTCAGTCTGTGTATATTTATAATTGGAGAGTGAATGAAGTTGAGAATTTCAGCCGAATGCAAATGAATTATTCAGGAAGTCCAGACCAGATGAGCGGGTCGATGATATTGTATCTTTAAATACTCGTGTGTTTAGCCATTGATGAATTTATTATAATGGTTGATATGTCTGCTGCCAATACGTGGTGGTTCGATTTAGTTTCATGGTATACAATATTTTGGTTGATATAAGTTTTCTATCTTTTTAGGGCTCCGTACTGCAGCAGAAAAAAAAAAGAAAATAGAAAAAAAGGAACCCTTTAATTGGTAAATTGATCACTTTGTTATCCGTATCAATTCCTTTGTGAAGACGATTTTTCTTAAGATTTCGTAGAATTTCATCAATAAAAATATCCAGGTCTATAATTCCTTTTAAGCACTGAAAAAATTATGCTTCTGAGTCAACGCAATCAAAATATGCATCTTATATCGATTTTGTTGCATATTGTATGAAAAGTTTCGCTAGATTTCGACGGACACTGAGGACATCTTAATGGCAACAGAGTGTCTTAACACTAGCAATTATAAAATTGAATCCTAGGTGAGTGAGTCCGACTAACACTTGTGTTACGTCAATAACCATACTAAAATAATGAACGAATTTTCTGTAAATACACTTAAATAATTTAAATAAATATTAGCATAGTTCAAATAAGCGAACTCGTGCGGGGGCGCTAGTATAATAAAATTAATTTTAATAAAAACCTAACTATATATAACTAGCTATACTCGTATAAGTTAAAAGGGAAAAAAACGGCAACCATCATCGATCATTGCCTTTATCAAATGTGTCACAAAGAAAATTATCAAACCACTGTTACATCAATCTTTATGTTGTTTTAGCGGAGTGATTTTTTTTTAATTGTAAGTAAAAAAAATATCTGAATTCCACCTTATTAATTATGTATTCTGGTATAAGTAATGTTTTTTCAACTTCACGCTGTATACCGTATATAGCAGGGTAGGGAACCTAGCGTTAATACACCACTTACTGGTTCTCGAGGCGTGTTGACGAATGGCAGAACTCAAAGCCGCGTTTTGTCTTATTACCAGAGCTAGGTAAATAATATTTAATATTTCATTCCCCGAGTGTGAATCGAACCCGCAACTGTCGTGTTTACTGCCCCACTTTGTGCGCCTGCGCTACAACTGCCCTCTAACCCTCTGGACTAATAAGGAAATTAAATATAATAATAATAAGATAAAATAAAGGGGATAAATACCCAGTAGGGTATGTAGTGGTAGAAAACTAATAATAATGAAAAAAAAATACTAGGACTTACTGCATACAGTGCTATATGCGGAATATATACAAGCTAAAAAAAATACTGTTATAACAAAATTTTAAAATCTATATGAATATCAGATTACTTTCGATCTTTCATATCCTTTGTATACCTACAGGATATTTACTTTTCTGCCTTTATTCACTTTAGAAGGTAAAAAGTGGATTTAAATCTCGTCTAACATCACGAGGATGTAATATTGCGGTATTAGACTTAATTTTAATAATAAATTTTAATTTAATTTCATCAGAAAAATTTGGTAATCTATATCTCTCTACTCGTAGATGGAAGGCCCAAAACTTTTCCTTACTTCAAATTTAAAATCTTTAATTTTTAATGGGTTTGCTTCTGTTTCTCAACTCTTTTGTACAGTAACTAGCTATTGACAAAAGTAACATAAAGAAAATCATAAAAATATATATTTTATTCTTACTGTTTTTTGACTTGGAGTCAAACATTGTAAAATTTCTTTAGTGAAGGTTTTGACAATCAGCTAGGTACATGTGGGTGTGTATTGATGCCTGAAGTTTGTTCAAAACACCTGCTGGTACTAGGCTGAGTTTAAATGAGTTTCGTCTGAAATTTTCGGTATATATATAACTTGTACATTCTCGTTAACGGGAGACAAATATTGATGTTTTTGTAGCAACACTGTAGTTTCCATATTGCTAAATGATTGCTAAATTACTGTTTTTTCTTTCTATATCTTCATTACTGTCAGCATCAGAGAAAACGTTTGCATCTTCTCTAGCAAACGGAATATTCAAAGAAGATTAAACATACTTACTTAAAAAAAACTTATTCACGATTATATCACTATACAATTATGTTTTTTTTTAGATTTTTGAAGTAACACACAAATGAAAACTTACATGTTCTTTCTAATTTTACGCTTATCTATATATATAAAAGGACTTGTCCTCACTGACTGAGGTAAGACGTAGGCACAGCCGTAACCGCTGTGCGTAGAAACGTAAAATTGGGTTAAATGTTTACTTTCGTAATCTGGGCATCCACTAAGAAGGGATTTTGAAAAAATTTAACCCTAAAGGGGTGAAATAAGGGTTGAAAGTTTGTATGGAAAAAAATTTAAATCTGTACCGATTTTTATAAAATTCAGACTCTTAAAAATATTTAATTGAACACGTGTTTCAGGGTTATTAAGAACTTACCCCCTAAGGTTGAAAGTTTGTAAGAAAAATCTTTAAATCGCCACCAATTTTTATAAAAATTGAAATTTAGACTCTTAAAAATATTTAATTGAAAATGTGTTTCATGGTTTTCTAGAATTCATCCCTAAATAAGCAAGCGAAGCAGCGCGCGTCCGCTAGTCCTAAGATAAAAAAATAGCAACGGCTTGTATACGCAATGCTTTGTTCTATACAGTTGCTAATTATCCCACCCTTCTGTCGAGATGTCTAGAGGTTTCGTAGCTAATATTGCAAAAGCCATAGGAGGGATGCAATTGATTGCTTCACATGTGGCAATAAGGGCCTTGTAGGGTTAATCTAAGACTGCAGGGCGAATGCTTTGTCATAAAAATAAATAAATATAATATAAATGAGAGTTACTAATTGCATATTTTTTATTTCTTATACCCTAGTAAACTATTCTATATTCAAAATTAGATTTTTTATATAAAAATTACCTAACAAAACTTAAATAATACAAAGATTCTCAGCCAGTTTTATCTTACTATGTATAAAAATAAAATTAAATTGGCAGAAGTCACAGTTTACCGATAGCAGAGCGTGGTTTCGATCCACGGACCTCTGGGTTATGGGCCCAGCACGCTTCCACTGCGCCACTCTGCTCTACATGGTAAAAGTTGAAATAAGTTCACTATAGTTATTGAAAAATATAATGTATGCTGTAGGTATAAACCTATTTCGAGAGAAAAGAAGAGAAGAGAGAGAGTCAAATTACTTTAAAAAAATCAAAACAGCTTCACGCTGTATCCCGCACACTAGGTACGTGTTAAAACACTCCGTTCTGATTAAGACTTCCGTTTTCCACTTTCCGCCGAATGTTGGAGCTTAACGCTTGCTTTGTTTCGTTGCCAGAGTGAGAAAATGAAAATATTAAATATTTTATTTCCTCCATTGGGAAACGAACCCACAACCTGTCGCGTTCTGTAAGACTCGTTCCTGTTAGACTGGCCTCAGTTAAAACTGTTTCTTGTTATTATAAAATAAAATTCTTAAACCTGTCACATAAATAGAATACCGTAATAAAATTTCAAAGGCACGAGTAGAGGATAGGAACGTTTCACAACAAACGTGTACGAATAGCTTTTATAAATCAACTGAGAACTAGAAATGTTCTGTTTGTATATTTTCAAATGCAGCTTTTATATATTGTTCGTATATACATATGTATTTTTGAGGCACTCATGGACTCAAAAATAGCTGGGTAGTTAGAGAGAAGGGAGCCCCGAACGCTACGGTCACTACATACCTCTTTAGCCTCGTCCGCTATCATCAACCTCTTCATGCATGCCCTCCTATATACTCGTATATAACGTGACGTCATATATTATATAGCCTACCATAAAAAGGGACTAAACCAAATTATAAGTATTCTTCGAACCAGTACTTTCTAAGGTTTGCGCGTTTAATCTTATATCATTAGTAAAAAATATAGATTTTTTCAGACAGGATTTGAAGCCACAACGTTTAAGAATCATTGTTATTATTCCATTTTACCACAAAGATACTTACAAGATTTGCGAATAAATAAATAATAATAATTTCAGTAAGTTAGCAAAGCTCTTAACATTAGGAAGTTAATTATGATAACAAGTTGCTCAGAGTGAAAGTTCGGATACAACTTCATGTGTAATGTTGTTGATTTGTTCGTGTGATTTCGGGTAATGAAACATATAATTTTTGTTTTTTATCAGCTTCACGCTTTACACGCACACAGCAGAGTAGGCAGAGGGGACCCAGTTTTAAGACACTCCGTTCTCCTATTTTCTCTAAGCATTACGTGTTGAGTTGTGGAACTCAACGCCGCTCTTTGCCTCCTATCCATATGTATTATATCTAAACAAATTAAATAATTAAATAAAATGATGAATATTATTAATTATTACCTCTTGTATAACCTAATTTTTTCCGTAAAAAATAGCTCCGTTGCATGATAGCTGAATAAAACTCATTGTAAAAGCTTTAACTGAAAAAAAATCTACTTTAAGATAGTCCGCTTTGCTTTCGAAATCAGAATATTGAATGTTATATGGCGAAACTTAACACCGCGCTTAGATTTGAACACAAACTCTCAAATGAACATACCCTGCCATCATACCGGAAGTTGTTTCTCAGTAAATAACGATTACGTACCACACTACGTGTATAAAGTGGACTATAGCTAGTACGATATTTATTAGCCACTTCCGTTTCCGCCGCGTGATTTAAAACCTTTTTCCGCTGCATTTGAAATGGCGGAAAAATAAAAAAAAATGAATTGTCTTTTGTTTTGTCGTTTGCGGTAAAAATGGAGATTGTCTTTGGCAAAGCGTATGTGATGTCACATAAATGTCTTTATGTTTACCATCGAGTTTTTTAGCTTAACACTGTATACTGCACGTAGTAAGGTAGATAGAGAGAACTTGGAAACCTCCATTGTCTATTAACTAATTCCCACTTTTCGTCGAATTCTTCAGGCATTGCGTGTTGAGTGACGGACTTCAACGCCGATCGAGTTTATTGGTTTTTTTTGTTACGAGATTCCTTTTAGAGTAGCCAAAGAAGTCACCAGCCTCTTCATACCTCTACATACCTCGCGGGAGTCCTCGTGATTTTTACGTAACCTTCGTCCAATAACATCGATACTGTGTGCTTGAAGTTCTACAGAGGAGAGACTCTCCCTCTGCCTTTCTTACCACTTACTTTTGCTTCATTTTTTTTTTACCATTCTTTCGTCACTTCCCTGGTATAAACAAGATGTTATTTTAGTTTACAGTTAAAAATGTCTATTTTCATACAAAAAACATAATTACCAATTTAAATCAACATTCGTAGCAATTTACATTTGAAGGGTACTTATAATGCGGCGAAAAAAAAAATGCCAATTTGTACAATAATCAGAGTTTTATGAAATATTTTATTTAATTTTGAGTGCTAGCTTTAAGGGCTGTTTGTAGGCAAATGCAATTAAAAGCTTATTTATAAAATAAAATATGCCTATGTTTATAGGGGACCACACTTCATAATTATATTATGGCATATTTTTATGTATATTGTGGTTTAGTGGTAGAGTGCCTGAGTATAAACGCGATGGTTTTAGATTCGATTCTTATTTGTAAGAATATTTTTTTTTAGTTTCCTACTCTATTCTTGAATGACATTTTACACGTAATATCTCGAACTTGGAGTGTAAAATGGCTGTCAATTGATCATACATACACTAGGTATATCTGCAACTGATTTTTACATAGATTTTTATTTTCATATGAAAACGTCATAGCGCAGTAGCATTGTGTTATACTGGAAATGAGACGGTGATAGGTTCGATTCTCATTCTGTGAGATGTTTATGTCCAATTTGTTTTCATTTTCCCAAATTGAGTGGAAAATGGGGGACGGAGTACATGAAAACCAGGTTCTCTGCCTACGCGCGACTAGGCATGTATTTTAATATAGTTAAATAAAATAAATACTGTAGAAGGTACTTTAAATGGAATACATAAAACATTATTTCCTAGAAGCAAAGATGTTTCTTACGGAAACGGATATAAGAGACAGCGGAAATAGAAATATTATATAGCCAGCCATATAGCAAGCCAATAGCCATGTAGGCCATCATGGCTCAGTGGGACAACGTTTGACTGTAAACACGATGATTGTAGGTTCCAAGGTTCCAAAATATAATTAACATATCTCTCTGCTCTATTAAGAAAAAGGAAAGACCTGACTTCCATCACTCAACATGCAATATATCTCGAACATCTCTCTGGGGGAAAGAGAAGAATAAAATAACTTTATTACTTACTACTTTTGGCTATCAAGGCTGTCATAGATAGTACTTACTGTAAACGCAACGATTGTGGGTTCGATCTATACTCGGGGGAGTAATTATATTTATTTTGATATATGCCTGTTCTGATAGACAACGGGCGGCGTTTTCGCTACTTATTACGCAATGTCTCGAAAATTGGGTGGCGCGTCGGAACGAATGTCTTAATACTAAGTTTCTGCTAGCTTTCCTTATTTCCGACTGGTAGGGTACCAGTCGGAAATAAGCGTGCAACTGTGCTTTTTCGCTTCATAATATTTCTTTTGATAAATATTAATAATATTTCTATTTTCTCTTGCAATACTTGCACATATGTGTTCATTCAACCAAATATCACTTTCTTGAAGTAGCGAGTGCAGATTGATAAATATTTATGTAAAAAAAGTCCTTTAAAAGCATTTACCCTTTTAAAGAGGCTTTTAGTACACTTATTGAAGACATGAATAAAATGTGTAGACGCCTGACCAGGGACCTTAGAACTAAATTTGCATAGTGATGTGATGACTGCCGACTAGTAATATTTTAGAATGTGAGATGTTTGTGAATTTCAAATAAAAATCAGTGTAGTTGCAAAGTACCGGATTTTGCAGGCGGTGCTTATAAATTCATTTTGCACTTTAAATAATATTTGTATAAAAATAGCTTTGATGAAACCAAAGATAGTTCAGAAAACGAGTTCCTAAAGGTTTGCTGCCCAGCACTAAATATCACTCAAATTAATAGTCGGTAAAAGACGGAATGCCCGAGCACTATATTCTTTTATATTTTTTGCAGTCACTATTAACAATCATCATCACTATCTATCGTATAGTAAATTTTGATAGGTAAATGATTGAAGGAGCCTTTACACTGCTATGTAGATATTATTATTTTTACTCTTCTTTCTTTTACCTATACTCGTATATAATAATACCTTCTAAGTTTTCAAATTTTTGTGCATCGAAAAGTTATGTATATAATTGGATCTTATTTACTTATCTCTATATTCAACCAACTACCCTTTAATCAAACCGGCTACTATCGAACACAAATAATTCATATATTTAACTAAAAATACCGGATTTCGAATTTTCTCCAAGTAATAAAATATCAGAAATAATATTAAAAAGACTTCTCTACATGCTAAAGTACGAAAATACAATATCGATATATAAGAGAAACACTTCACTAAAAATCAGCGAAGCGAATAATCAGGTGACTGCCGCCCGCCTGAATAACGAACACCCGAATCCTTTATAGTATTCGAACTGCGGTACTATTGGATGGGAGAAATGTAACAATGTATAAATATACATACTATGTATATAGACATTAGATTTTTCTTTTTTTTATAACTCTGCTTTGTATACGTGCACATAGCAGGGTGGGCAGAGGGAACCTGGGAACCTAGTGTTCAGTTCGGTAGTATGAAAACTCCGTTCTGCAACTGCAACGACGTGCAAGATAGGGAGAAGTTATTTCAGCGAAACAGGTCACTGAGGTGCTTGAGAATATTTTTAAGCTTCTGGAAACCATGTGGAATCATTTATAAACTTAACCACAATGCTCAAAGCACCCAGGTCTTGAGATAGACATGGACAAAATAATGCCATTAGTAATTTAAATTATATTAACCGAGAAGTCCTAAGTCCTAACTTCAACTTCAACCAGTTATGATATTAAACTTCAATAGAAATAAATACGTATTGAAAACTTGTAAAAAGCTCACAAAGCCAGCAATTTGCCAAAACTTTGGACGTTCCGAAGAGATTGTGTGTTGAAAGTTTTAATCACTTTTGTAGGACTTTCTATATTCGTATGTTGCTTGTTGGTTTGATCCTATAAAGAAAAAAATATGGAAAATCTTTTGTATTTGTATTTTTTTATTTTACGTTTTATCACAGCAAGGAAACCAGAGGGAAATTTATGTTATTAACATAAAACTACTACGTTTACTATTTTCCTTTGATGAAATTGCAAATTCAATGGCGGAACTTAACACCGTGCTGTGTAATAGGTAATAGGGCGGGAAAATGAAAAATATATATTTAAAATTGATTGCTCCGAGTGGTTATCGAACCCACTACCGTTGTGTCGTCCAGACGCTGACCACTATTGGTGGATGCTGTATTCATAAACATAAATAACCCTTTATGGGAACTTGACGATTGTGGGTTTGATTCCCATTCAGGGGAATGAATTATGTTTATTTCCTCGCTTAGGTAACAAGACAGAGCGCGAAGCTGAGTTTCGCCTCTCAACACGCAAGAAATCGAATGGAAAGTGGGGATAATGCGTGAAACTAAAACAATCCCTGTATTAGAATCCTAATAAATTTGTCTAATTCAACGCATTAGATGCAACTAATGCGTTGAATCAGACTTTTATATTAACACAACGATAAACCCCTTTTAAACCTATTTATTTTATATTACTAGAAAGCTAATCAAATATTCATAACCCTCGAAAACATCAATCCCTTTGAGAGGAAAGTTTATTTTATTAGTTCAAGCTTAGATTCGTTTAGCAATTAAACAGGGTATTTACTTAGATTTTAAACTTTGTATTAATATTTTAATATGTTATGTTTTGTTTTATTACGCCGTCGTTAGGTATTGGGTCAGCTTCTGGCTGTAAATTCGATGGTTGTGAGGTCGATTCCCACTCGAGGGAATATGAAGAAGAAATTTATCTAGTTTAATGTACGTATGCATGTAGCAGGATACACAAAGATACTGATCGTGTTAAGACAATATATTCTCCACCCATTTAAAAAAAAAAGAAATAATGAAATTCACTTACAGTATACAAAATCATTTTTACCAGTGGGAAATGAACCCATAACCCAACATATACTATCCCGCTACTCCACAATGCAGCCAGTCTGTACTATTATGATAAAGCTGAAGAGTGTTTGCTTGAAGCCGTTAATCTCACGAACTATAAGTTCCTATGTAACTCATCGTAGCTGCGGTCAGAGAGTTACTTTAAATTCCTAGAATATATAATAAGCCATACACAACTCTCAGTTATTTCAATTTAACCACGGGGACAAAGCCGCTGGGAAAAGCTAGTCCGATTATATAACTACAATTTACACCATATCCGTATATCATCCACATACTTTGTTCAGTATTTTGCTGAATCAGTGCCGGGTCGTTGCCATGGCAACCGGGGGATGGAGTAAATTCATAAATTACTTCATCACTTTTCAACGGTTCATCGATTTTTCGGGAATCCCATAATGTCTTCACATTCAATGGGTTTTTTCAGAAATAAGTGTAGTTTTTGAGCTTTGAGTACTATTATTATTTTTTTCACATTATATCGCAGGATAGCAAAGTAGGCAGAGGGAACTTTGTTGTAAGACACTACGTTCTCCACTTTCCACAAATTTTTCGAGCCATTGCGTATTGAGTGACGGAACTCAACGCCGCGGAGAACGACTCACCTGAACGGGAAAATCCATTTCTCTGAGTGGGAATCAAACCTAAAACCCTAGCCTTACTAGTGCGACTCTGTGACGCTACGCCACGATGGTATCAATATAATTATTTCTAGTTAATTCGATTCGATACCAAGAAACCGTAATTGAATGGATAATATTATTTGTTCGTCTGGTTCTCTGTCACAGACAATATCTTCCAATTCGTTTGAAATTATATTATAGACATAAGTATATTCTTAGAAATAAAGTTGTTAGTGTTAGAAATATAGATATAAGTATATTCTTAGAAATAAAATTGTTTCTACATTATTACAAGAGGCCAGTCGCAGAAACAGGGTGTTTCAACACTAGGTTCCCTCTGCCTACAATGTCCTTAAAAAGTATTTTTTTTTGCTTCGTCGTGTATCCCTCATAGCAGAAAATCCACTCTGCTATACTTACTCTGCTACTCTGCTAAGACGGTAAAGAAAAGTTGCCGACTAATTCTCGAGATAGCGTGTTAAATGACGGAGCTCAACACCGCCCTCAACCGTCACGTTTACAGTCAGACGATGTCACGCAATGCGACACGAGTCTATATGCTATTTTTAATTTGATATTGTTACAATAAAAAGTTACTTCTAAATTTGGAAAAGTATTTACATTTATTTGAAATCACTATTTGAAGCTAGTAAAGTTTAGTAAAGTTATTAAGTATATCAAGTGATTTTACTCGTACCTTAACAGGAACTCGAATTCACTACCAACACATTTAGTCTCTTCTTTTTCCAACATTATTTAATAATAACCATCTAAAAAATTTATCTAATATTATCAACCAATATAAAGCTGTTATAACCTATAACCATGTTTGAAACCAATATCACGACGGGGCGTTTGGATTTATATAGCAATTTATTTGGAAAGTTACGTTAGAAAATATTGCAAATTAAGTCAAACGATCTTTTGTATAGTTAAGTGGTCATATATTCAATTCTGTACAAATAATAATTTTCTATAATATAATTTAGGCAAAAACACTCCTTTCCTATCTAATTTTCAATCCCTTGAGCGAGAATCGAACCCACAACCGTTGTTCTACCGACGGCCTATTTTTTTATAATTCTTCAAAAAAAATGCCATAACAGAGATAAATTTAAAAATTTGTAAGAAACAAGCGTAATTAAGGATTTCGACGCAACTTGATAACAACGTAAGACTTAGTGAGAACACACGGACGATTTCCAAAAGGCACGAGTTCGAGTCCCACTACGTTAAATTTATTAAAAATTTTCTCATGTATATTTTCTTCCCTTTATATACTAGAATATTTATATGATTATAAGAAAAAAAATACTGAGAACTTAAACAAAAGTATAATATACCGATGATGAGATGAAGCCTAATTGAATAAGCCCTTCGCCCGCTAAATCCGCAGTAAATCCGCATTGGAATACCGGGGTGAGGATTAAAGTGCGACAAGGATTAGTCTACCTCCTGTTACACCGTTGCCTAAATATATACAACTAGCGTCCAGCCTGTGGCTTCGCTCGCTTAAACTTACAGCCAAATTATTAAAAAAAACTATGCAAATTCTAGCCTGTGCTTTTCTGATATATAAGCTATAGCTGCAGTAAAGTTTTATTTAAATCTGTTCCGTAGTTTTTACACAAA
Source organism: Heliconius melpomene melpomene (assembly GCA_000313835.2). Classification (NCBI taxonomy): domain Eukaryota; kingdom Metazoa; phylum Arthropoda; class Insecta; order Lepidoptera; family Nymphalidae; genus Heliconius; species Heliconius melpomene. The sequence goes on from HE672058.1 coordinate 241,068, forward strand.
AGTGGAACAAACATCTAACCATTCTCACATAATTGCACAATTATAATGTTAATAAGACTATCTATAAGCTTTTAAAAATTAATTAGCGGAACTTAACGCCACGCTTTGTCTATCAGAGAAAAGTGAAAATAATTTTAACATAATCATTACCTCGATCCACAGAACGAACCTACAATCATCGTGTTTACACTCATAGAATCTTGCAATAGCTTGTTAAAGCAATTATAACTTATAATTACCAAATTTATGCCTTAAATTTTGTATCGGTGTAATTAAAGTCAAAATTTTGCGCTAAACACCGTTTTAACTAAATAGCGAGTTTAGCCAAGAATATCATTAGCATACGATATATTGTGGGGCTTAACGAATGAAACTTGGTAATATACCTCTTCAGATTTCTCATTACTTATAGTAGAACTAGTGTTATGGCCTGACTCTACCTCATTTTTTTTTAATATAAGCTTTTACTTAAGCACAGCGTCAGTGTAGACGCGATGATTGTGAGTTTGATTCCCACTAGAGTCAAAGAAACTCTATATCTGTCTCTTTCAAACTCTCCATCCCTTAAATTTGTATTCATTTATAATAGAAACGGCCTAGAGTATTATGTAATGATACTGATAAGTTGGACGCTGAATTAACGTTCCTTTGCGCCGGATACGCCCGTACCGTGTTATTTAATACTTCATAGAGCTAACAATCAAATAGACATTACTTATTTTAAACCATTTGAAGCCAAAATAAAACAAACATAATGGAATGGTACAAATATATATATATAATTAATCGATAATGTTTCATCTTTAAAATAAATTAAGGGCTTATTTAGATGACATGTTTTTATTTGCGAATTGACTTAATAGTGAGACACTAGAAGCATAATATTACGTTCACAATTCCACATGCAAACAAGGCCATTATGAGGTACAGCGGCTGACAATGAACGCGACGGTTGTGGATTCGATTACTAATCGAAGGGAATTATTTGAATTTCCTCTCTCTAGTTAAAAGTGCGAAAGTACAAAGAGTGAGGTCAAGTTTTATCACTCAACGTCGCTAAAATTGGGTGGTGCGAGGGTTACGAAAAAAAATTCTAAGCACTAAGTCCCTCAGCTTATCCTGCTATAAGCGGGATAGAGCGTGATGCTAAATAAATAAAGCAACATACAAATGCACTTTATCTAGAACAGCTCTAAAATTCTAAATAAGCATATGTCACTTCTATATATTAGAAAGGCTTCGCCCAAAACATAGTCAGTTGAAATCTTTCACCGCAGAGCCTCGCGTCGCTATTAATTAAAGCGGAACCGGAAACGAGTGGGATGAAACGACTCAGTCTCATACATCTCTGAAACCTGGCACACTCTAGTTAGGTTAGTTCAATTTGAACTTCCGCTTGTTTTTTCTTTGTCTATTTTCTTAAGTAATTTGAGATTTCTTAAGAACATAAAAATAATAAGTTATTTCTTCCTTTCTCTGTATAATTTTGAATATGAATGGTGTTTTCGTTAATGTTAATTGTATATTAATTACGTTCCTCGTATTTGTTTTATAACAACAAGCGCAATTTTAAAGTAAAAATATTGAAATATTGAATTAATTAAAATACAATCTACATTTGTATTTTTGTACCTACAATAATTTTATCTGAGGCCGTCGTCGTCGGCCGTCGTGTCGTTGTCGGTTCGATTTCCACTTCGGAGAATTAATGAATATCTGTTAATATTCTCATTTCTTCGCTCTGGCACCAAGGTTAAAAGCGCGGCGTTGATCTCCGCCACTCAACACTCGATGCCTCGATTTCGACAGAATGTTTACAAAATACACGTTACAAAAATATAATAAATTAATATATATTTTAAATAATATTGAAAATTCGAAAAAAATATATATCTAAACACAAACACAAATAAAGACATAACATTGTATTCTCCAAAACGTCCTAATGAAGGCGAGCCTATATGGGATTCGATTAAATGGTCAAGTTTCATTGAGCCCGGTAATATGTGGGACGCTCGAATTATTCGTAATCGTCCATTTACGCCTGTGCTCGTTGGTTAACCACACGTTTGTGAATAAACGGATTATGGTATTTTCTATTTAAATGTATACAATTCATGTATACCACAGGACAACGTCTAATTGTAATCGCGGCTGTGGTAGATTCGATTCTCTTTCGGGGAAACGTATGTAATTAAATTATTTTCAATTTCTCGACTCTCGTAGACAAAGCGTGGCGAGCAACACGTAATGTTTGAAAAAAATCAGCGAAAAGTGGGCAAAGAGTGTCTTAACACTAGGTTCCCTCTGCCTACCTACCGTGTGCGGGATACAGCGTGAAGCTGATTATTAACATACCCCTTTCACTAATTCCCGCCGAATTTTGGAAGCATTACATATTGAGTGGAAGAACTCAACTGTCCTTTGCTTTACCTGGGTACCAGAGGAAAATAACGAAAATATAAAATATTTAATTTCCCCGAGTGGGAATAGAACCTACAACCTTTTCAATCATAATAAAAAAATCTACAAAATTTCTAAAGTATCTGCCAAAATATATCAAAATATTATATTATCTCAACAATAATTTTACTTTGACTGACCGAAGTGGCCACTCTACTCGTACCAATTAATATTTGATAATACGATACCAAGCTCGTGTACAATCAGTGCGCTTGATGTATTCGTACCGCGTACGTCTTCATTTAGATATGTACAGACGTTTAATTTACGTAAGTGTAGCCAAGAAACTGTAATATTGTAATGGAAACTAAGAAATAATTGAAAGTTTTACCCAAGAATATGTTGAAATTAAATGGAAAGTCGAGAACACAGTATTTTAACACTAACTTCTTTCTGTTTACTTGGTTTTATCTAATCAAAAATGAGGCCAGTCGATCAATTCTGGGTTTGATTCCCATGCGAGGGAAATATATATTTTTTTAATTTTCATTTCTTCGCTCTGGTGTCGAGGCAAAGCGCGGCGTTGAGCTCCGCCACTCAACACGTAACACCTCCAGAATTCGGCGGAAAGTGGGGAACGGAGTATCTTAACAATAGACTATTTTTTCTTACGCGGAATATCGTTTAAAAGTAATAAAAGTGTCAAAAAAACAAAAACTAATTAAAAAATTAAATTACCCTTTTTGTACATTTTACTGCAACGAACTTTATAACGTCTTTATTACAGTTTAAAGTTTATACTATCATTCTCCAAGGAAATGGTACGGAATGCCAGTTTTAATCCGCAAGATGAATTGAGTACCATCTTAAGAATGCTAAAGAAACCTTGGGGGAAGATTAATGGGTGAATTAGTCATTGCGGTAATACGGACTTAATAGTTGTATTTGCCACCAAAAGTCACTGTGCTGGAATTAATTTAATTAATTATTACAAAATATATTTATTAGCTATACTCGTATATGTATGTTTTTACCTACCTAATAAGGTGTATATGTATAGTTGTAGCGTAGGAACTCAAACTGTGACTGTCTGTGTGATAGTTTGTGGGTTCGATTCTCATTCGAAGAAATTAAATACTTAATATTTTCATTTCGTTATGTCGCGACCAGAGCGAAGAAATGGAAATATGAACTTAAATAAATAATGCACATCCTGTGTGAGGATCGAATCCACAACGACGACGGCGCAACTAAAAAAATATTATAGTAGAATATAAGTATATAGCTTAATTGGCTGAAACTCTTGGACGATATCCAAAATGGCGAGAGTTCAAATCCAGATACGTTCAAAATTTTTATAATCCTCATAAATATATTATGAATAATGCTATAAATTATTATAAATTAGTATGCCGCTCAGGCTTCACAATCATTAATATTTTTAGACTCCCGCTGTATCCCGAATATAGCAGCGCAGGCAGGGTCTGGTGTTAAGGCGTGATTAGGTACGTGCCGAACGGTGAAATGAAAATAGTTCATTTCTCCAAGTGGGAATCGAAGCCACAACCGTCGTCAGTAAATTGGAAATGGAATGTCCATCTACTAGGTTCCCTCTGCCTAACCCGCTGTATGCGGGATACTAATAGTTATATGCAAATTGCATTGTGTAAATCCGTCTGAGCTTTGGTCACTTAATTACTCTATACGTATAGTGCTATGTACATAATTTAAGAAAATGTCTGTTGAAACGCTTAAAACGCTCTATGATAGTCACTATATTCTTCATCATAATTATCTGGAAAACCATTCAGCATGTGACATATTGATTTAGGAGAGAAAAAATAGAAAATAATGTCTCTACGCTAGGTTTGAAGCCAGTCGTAAAAGCGCAGCGGTACAAGCGTGCGGCTGTAAGTGCGACAGGTTGTGGGTTGGATTCCTATTCAAGGAAATGAAATATTTAATATTTTATATCACTCAACACGCAATGCTTTCAGAATTCATGTGAAAGTGAGGAAAGGAAGTGTCTTAATGGGAAACGGTGGTCAGCTATCGTTACAGAGTTGTAGGCTGACGCTTAAATGGCGAAAATGAGTGAACGGAGCTTTGGGGATGGGATGAAGAAGTGGCGAGCTGAGCATTGGCTGAGCTCACCGCTTCTACTCCACTACCTCTACTTCCACTGCAGAGTTTCTGAATCCATCAGGGTAGGAGTTTCTCTTGAGGTTGTCTACTGGAAAGAGTACTTTCGATATTTGAAAAAGCAGCTCGATAGATAAGCCTGTAAGATGTGACCGAGCTTTTCAGACACCCCTGTACGTATAAGCTTTGTTATCAAGCCATCACGTTGTGCCAGACTTTATCCTCTTCCTCCTTTATGATATTTAAAAAATAGCCACTGATGGCATTCTATTGGCAAATTGGGAAGTGCTATGATTCAGAATGTACTCCGTGAGCCTATGCACTTGGTGAACACTTGAGTGTTTGTGACGAAAGCCAAGTTTCTCTAATAAATAATCTAATATTGTATGAGGAGAATGTTCCGTTGATTGGACATTTGCAACCCTAAAGACGTTCACCAGCCACATAACAAGACCGTAGTGAGGAGCTTTTAATAGAGTCACGTTATAGAAACGATATTTCTACACTCGAAGTGTAATGTCTCAAAAATTGAGGAACGGAGTGTCGTAGCACTAGGGTTCCTCTGCTTACTAGATCTATGTCATTGATCTGCTGTACGCGGAAATAGCATAAAGTTAAAAAACCCTATAATTTACTTTTAAGCATCTTGCAGTTGATAAATGCTCCGTTCTTCTTTTCCCGTCCATTCATTGACCGATTGAATGGGAATCAAACACAAAACCATCGCGCTTACAATCCAACAGTCCCAATGCGCTACGGACGACACAAAAAGCAATTTCAACAGTTATAAACACTGAAATGTAAATTAAATAGACCTGCAAATACGATGCGGTTGCAACGGTAGAACTAAAACTTGCCGGTATCGAAGCGTAAACAGTGGCTTATAGACGTGATAACATCTCACTTAGTTTAAGTTTAATAGGGTTGAATGATTTATTTTATTAAATATTTTATAGTCTCTACTTTTTTTTATATATTGCACATTTTTCAGTACAATGTCAAAAATGAAAAATTCAGTATTAAATTTTTTTTTCAGTTTAAGAGATATATTGGAATATAGAACCATTTATCTAATGAAATAGTGAACATCTGCGGATTTACTCGCATGGCAAGGTACGTAGAGGGAACCTAAAATTAAGTTGTCTTGTTCCTCAATTTCCGTGATAATTGAGGCATTCAGTGTTGAATGACGGGATTCAATATGAAGTTTTGTCTTGTTCTAGAGTGAAATAAGAAGAACAATTTACTTCCCCGGATGTGGTGACACCTGTCACCACAAAAAAAGATGTTATATTTGCTACATCAATTTTTTTTTAAAATAATTTTCATACATGTTCTTAATAAAAACACATCCCTAGTCCCCATGATGAAGTTTGTCGCATCTTAGCTCACAACTTTTGTGCAATTAAACGATGCTCCGTCAGAATGTATTGGAAATTTACTAGTCCATTGAATACAAGCTTTATTTAATGAAGTGAATGTATTTAAAATAGCCAAGTTATAAAGCTCTATAGATATTTGGTAATAACAATTAGTTAATATTTTATATTTATTTTTGTTTGAATTTGGTTTTTTTACATTTATTTTACAATATTTTTTGAGAAAAATGCTAATCGTATACAAAAAAAAAGCAGCTTCATACAGTATTCCTCATATAGCAGGTTAGGCAAAGGAAACCTAGTGCTAAGTTACACTCCTTTCTCCACTTTCCGCCGAATTTTCAAGACATTGCCTGTTGAGTGGCAGGAATCAACCTCGTCGTTTTTTTAGAAAGAAAATGAAAATACTAATATAATACACTCCCTTGAATGAGAATCGAACCCACTGTCGTGTTTACAGTCACACGTTGAGCCACTGCCCCATGACCTTAAAAATAGTAAATCAATATTTATGAATCTACACAAGTATATTCTGATATTTTCCTGAAAGCTCCCATAAAACTAACAAGTTCCACGCATTGAAAGTTATCTGCCTTTCAATTTATCCCTTCCCACCTTCACGTACAGTAGCGATAAACCTTATAAATATTCCTTAGCTTGTCAATGTAAGGGCCGCTAGGTCTTTTTAATAAGAAAAAAACAAGCTGAAATAAACGAAATGTAAAGATTTTGATTTTACCAAGTGTAATATAACTTAAATGTTTTTTTTATTTAAGTTGAATGAATGAATTATAGCTATAATATTTTGATCTATATAGAATTTCTTATTTAAAAATATTCCAGATATTGTTTTAACTTTTTCAATATGTAAACAATTACAAGCTCTTTGTCTTACCAGAGTACTAAAACAATAGTTTAATGAAAAGATATTTCGTTCCCCTGAATAAGAATAGTACCCGCAACCCTCACGTTTACATTCCGACGCTGCGCTGCTGCACCATGACGGCTTTGAATTGGGTCCTTATATGTTGGTCGTAGACAAGGTTTTCTTTTAAGACTAAAAAATATAGCTTCTACGCTGTGCAATTTTTGTAAGAAATATCTAAAGAAAACCAGCAGAATCTAGCATAAAAATAGTGGTATTTTGTGAAAATTTGCGAGCGCTGGATGCAAAAGCTTTTGTTTCATAATAGCTAGGAAAAGATAATAATCTAAGGAAACAAATTAGAAAAGCTAAGATGAAATCTATATCTGAACATGTTTTAATCAATTTTATTATGAATTGGAAAGATATTTTAGCGAAATTGGTATTGTTATGAAGAAGATACTTTTTTCTAAAAGAAATGCTCTTTTACTTTTTTGATGTATATTCTGTGTGTGTGTTTAACAGTGGAGGATTTACCAACAGGCTAAGTAGGCTAAAGCCTAGGCTAGGCTGAGTTGGCAGATTTTGGAAGGCGGAAAATTATACCGATCAATTTTTTTTACTACTTCACAGAAATTATAGAGTCCTATATGTACACTATCCCACATAGGAACATAAAATAAATTTAAAAATAAACGTTTCCAAAATATTAATCTTGTAATCAGTCAGTACTCATAAAATATGAATGCTAATAGCGTCACGTCGTATCCCGCGTACAGCAGGCTAGGCAGAGAGGGCCTAGTGTTAAGATAGGCCTAGTGTTCTGTTCCCCATTTTCCGCTGAATTCTGGAAGAATTGCATGTTTACTGGTGAAATTCAATTTCACCAGTAAACATGCTTGCCCTTTGCCACGCTTTGCCTCGACACTAGAGCGAAGACATAAAAATTATAAATATTTTATTTCCTAAAGTGGGAATCGAACCCACAACCTGTCGCGTTTATAATTACAATCTGTGCCACTGCGCCACTGGCTGGCTAACTGGCTGTGTGACTGCTTCAATACTAATAACAAGTCAATATTTGAGGTTCCCTGCTGAAGTTTGCTAAGAAAACTGAAAGGTTTTTGCGGTAATCGTGCCAAGCCCTAACGGAAGTTGACTATCGTCCTGCGTCACATCCTCTGATTAACGACGTTAACCTAATTTCCTTTAAAGTCAAACGAACTACATTGTGTGGTACAAGATTTTTTCTAGAAATAAAGTATATATTATTATTTTAGAGACCCGAGTGTGACTATGAACGACATGGTTGTGACACTCGAAGGAATTAATTGATTTCTGAAATTAAATACACAATGTCTCGAAAATTTTAAACGGCTTAGTAAAGCTTACTAAAATTATTTCAATTCTTGAAGTCAGTCAAGATTTAATAATTTTTTCTTTTTTTTCTAGATAAAATCTACCTTTGTATTATTTAGCTTCATGAAGAATTTTATTTATGAATCTAATATTGATTTCATATCTGAAACGTCTGGTTGTAAGCTCGAAGCCATTGGGTTCAATTTCCAATAGGAAGAATAACACTGGTAAAAAGAAAAAGCATGGCGTTAAGTTCCACACTCTACACTCGATGACACGGAAATAGGAGAAAAAATGGAAAATATATAAGATTCCCTCTGAAATAACTTTTACAATCTATACAGAAAGCGTAATCGCGACATAAGGTTTCGTCGAAACACTGTCTAAACTCTAAAGGGTCGTCATTATCATAACAATAGAACAGTACAAAATTGCAACCTTAACTTTCTATAGAGATGTTTATTCCGGCCTCTCAAAGCGCTTCTATTGTACTCTTATTTTAATTTAGTACAACCAAGTTCGTTTGGATTACGTTTCCCTTGATTCGTCAGAGATCTTGAATGAGAGAGAGCCTGTCATATTGGACTTTTTAAATTTATTTATAATTTATTTTTATTTATTTATAATTTATTTTTATTTATTTATAATTTATTTTTATTTATTTATAATTTTATTTTATTTATTGCATTGTTTTTTGAAGCAGTCGTGGTACAGAGACCTACGTTTGAATGTAAATGTGGCGGTTATGGGTTCGATTCAAACTCGAGGTAATTAATTATATTGATTTTCCAACTCTGGTAAGAAGACAAAGTCGACGTTTCGTTGAGTTCAGCTATTTTAAACTCAATTTCTCAAAAATTGGTGTTGTGCGGGAAAAAGCGAGAAGCTAATGTTATAAAATTATATTAAAAAATGTTAATAAAATGCAGTGTAAAAAAGTACTTAAAGAAAGTGGAGTTGTACATTATGTATAACATTAAAACGACGGATGGATGAATTAAGAAACGGATGAATCAATAAATGAATAACCAATGGAAAAACAAATACTAATAAAGATTTTAATGTGCCCTTTGAAGAATCCAAAAATAAATATTTGCTATAGCAAAAACGATATAAGTACATCTTTTCTTCTAAACATATTGACAGATGTGTCAATATGTCTCGCAAGTGCCTTGGAAGTCGGAATTAGGGTATTGAGTCCGGTAATCGTTTGATATGTATGAAGAGATGATTTTTTAGCTCCTTGCTGTATTCTGCACCATATAAGGGTAGACAGAGGGAATCTGGGAACCTATTATTAAGACACTCCTTTCCGATTAAGATACATCCGTTACCCACTTTCCGCCAAATTCCGATGGCATAGTGTGCTGAGTAACAGACCGGCTCTGACCAGGAGATGTGTTAATTTTTTTTTTATTTATTGTGATAATTTAATGTTATTACAATCTTCAAATTACTAAATGAAAAACTTTTTAAAGTTTTAAAATTACATTAACTGAAAAAGTAGTTACAAAGTAGTATTAAATTTAAATGAAATTGTCAATAGTATAGAATGTTTGTGTTTTTAAACACATTTGTAAATAGTGATTATAAGGGGCCTAAGATGTTAATGTATTTTAAAAATTTAAATTATTTTGAAAAAGTTTTTATAGTAATGGCCATATAAAAAACTACAGTATGAAAATGATGTATATATTTGCAGAAGTATAACCCATGTTTAGTTATGCTCATATTATAAACACAGGGACATTCAGGGGCTTCTATGAAGATACAACCGTCGCGTGTACAGTCAACCTCCAATTTTAATTAACAACTATGTCAAGACATTCCATAATAACAGATTTATATTGATTATATTGAATTTATATTAGTTACGCCGTACGTCAGTCGGTTTGAGCTGAGTGCTATTAATCTACGTCGCACCAACGTTATTAATGAATGTTCGTTTTCAATAAACGTACCTGTGTTCGTTCATTGAATATTCATATTATTTTATTTATTTAATTTTTAATATACTGACTGTAAACAGGTCACGCGGGAATGTATCATTTTTATATCCTCGCTGTGCCAACAAAATAACGTGTGGCGTTAAGTTCCGCCACTCAAAGCACATTTTTTTTCAGTGCATGGGGAATGGGGTTTCTATACTCTAGATTTTATCTGCCTAACTTGCTATATACATATATGCAAAGAGACAGGAAGGTTACAAGGAAAGCGGTGTGTAATGATTCTAAATGCTATCTCCTTCCCGGCTATAAGTAAATTCAAAACAATAGGTGTTCACTACTTTTTCTCTACCCTACCTTTAAAATGGGAGGGATGCCGATAATGATAAAAGAATAATGCTAAGATCAATTTATCCGATAAGATGCCTGAAATTATTTGCTTATATAATACGCGTGAAGTTTGAACTAATAGTGTTAGGATAAGCGATCTACGATATACTCGTACAAGAAACGTGTCGTGAACATCAGTAATGTGATTGAGAAAATTCCAAATACATGGAATATGTTAAGTATGGAGCACACACGGCGTTGAGCTCCGGACGCACGGAGCACGGAGCTCAACGTACCCATATATATTTATAATTAAAGCTTCTAGTATAACGTAGTTTGTCCCAAGTTTTAGAACATCTGACAGGAGTAACCGTAAAGCGTCTGGTAAAAATAAATATATTTTTATAACATTATTCTTATAAATATATTTAAATACGAGCGTTTCTATTTTAAAATAGGTGAGCGTCTACCTGAAGTTGGCGGTACCTTTGAAATGGTCCCACTTTCAAGTTTGTAAGTCCACATACAGTGTTAACTACATATTAATATTTAATTATTTTAGCTTTCCTTAAATGACGTAGGTCTGGGGGAGCTGGGATCTCAGTCTATATGTAATTGATATAAATAAAACAAAGGGACAAATTAATGGACTTACATCTAAATTGATGCAATGACGGGTTCTATTCTACATGTCAATTAAGGCAAGCCAATATCGCAGGGAATAAGCGTAGGCTATTTCTGATTTTAGATATTTTCCTGTTTTTTTTTTTCGTTGCCTTTATATTTTTTGTTTTTATTTGCTTCTCGCACGTTTTAAATAGAATTAATTAAACGATTAAGCGAAACTAATAAAAATCAGATAATGTAGTCCAGTTATCTAGTCTGTTTGTAAAAAAGCATTACAGATACGATTAAGATTAAATTTAAACTTTCTTTAAGCAAAAGAAAATGAAAGAACGGCGTGTTGAGTGGTGGAGCTCAACGCCGCGCTTTACCATATTCCTAGGAAATTAAAATATTAAATTTTTATTCCCCCGTTTACAATCACATGCTTGTGCCATTGCGCTAAGACGGCCTTAAGTAAATATATATTTTATTCTTATAAAAATATTGTATATAATCTATATATTGTTAGAAATAATTAGAAATAATGACCATAGAGGTTATATAAGAACGACTCTAATTACTGGCTGGCACTTTTATGGGCTGTCAACGACGACCGAAAGAAAAGGATCGCTAACGTCACTCTACCCGATGGATTCTTTAGAACCAGATATTGTTATAGACTGCTAGATAATTCCCTTTGGTTGTTTAATAATTATTTGAAGCCTTGTTTTAATTCATTACCTTTCCCACTTTATTTAATATTTTCAATAGTTTCTAACATCAGAAGTGGGATAGAAGCCTTAGTTACTAAGCCATCCCATTCCTGATCTTTCCAATATTTTTATGTAATCGGGTAGAGTTACATAGCAATGTCTTCTGATAGTTGACATTGCAAAACTAGAGGGAGACGCTGTACGCGAACTCCCTCCCCTACTAGTCACTTCGCGAGATAAAGCCGCGAAGTCTGACTTCGTGTTGGTGCTGGGTGCGGCACAATATATATTCTTTATTGCACTACTACTACTACTACTAGTAACAAAATACAGCTAAAATATATATATATATACATATATATATATATATATATATAAGTGTATACTATTATAATACATATATAATAAACTAGTGGACCCGGACGCGGCTACGCCTGCTTGAACTATAAGAATATTTTCGCGTCGGTCATACTCATACTATGCCGCCCGAAGGATAGGTCATTTATTTTCATAAGGATGAATATCAAAATGTCGCGGTAACGGTTGCGTAGCGACGCGACGCGACGGTTGTTATTAGCATGGCAGAATAAATTGCATGTCAAATTAGAAAGTACTTTAAAATATATTAGTATTTATGTGTAATGTAATATTATATAGCCTATAGCACTTCTGAAGAATGCAGCTTTCATACAAAACAAAAACAAAGTAAATCGATCCAGTAGATCCAGAGATCTTAGCGTTCAAACAAACAAACAAACAAACAAACAAACAAACTCTTCCGCTTTATTATATTAGTATAGATACATACATATACACACATACTTGCATAGATGTGCTCCTGCACCATTGACATCAACCTACACAACGCCAACGCAGAGCTGCCGTTATCCGTGGGGACTACAAGCACCAGTCGAGCAACTATAGCTGAGCGGTTACTTGAAGTGTGAACTCTTTCACGGTGAGATCAAACCAATATTATGTTTCCGATTTTGCCCCAATATTCATGACGTCGACACGTGGTATGACGAAATCGATAAAACTTGCATACTTTACCAAATAACTGTAAAGATTAGACATCCTCTTCCTCGTGGTCAGGTTAGGCCGAGACAAATTAAAATAATAGCCACTGCCAGGTACATGTTATGACATGCATGACTGGTATTATGGCGAGGAAAGAGGACACCAGATACATGTGCTGTTCTCTTTGATTGTTAGTTTTCCCATTAATATCTATTTGTTCTTGACTATGTATCAAACTATTTGTGTACTCACCATGTTTTTGTTGTACATGGTGCTCATGTCATTTTTAGTTAGTGTGTATTGCGCAGTGCTGTGTGTACGGTAACTAAAGGTTAGTAAGGAGGCATGTGGTTGCGTCAGTGGGGCCCAGGTTGACTAGAGACCCAGTAAGTCCGGTCTTACTTCTGTAGTGTCAGAGTGACTCACATGAGTGAGAAGAGATCTGACGCCAAAGTCTACAGATTATAGTTGTTTTGTGTTTTTTTTTGAATTAAGGCATGTGGTTGCGTCGGTGGGGCCCAGGCCGACTAGAGACCCAGTGAGTCCGGTGTTACTTCTGAAGTGTCAGAGTGACTCACAAAGGTGAGAAGAGATCTGATGCCAAAGTCTACAGATTATTTTTGTGTTGCATTTTTTGAGTTACTGTATACCTCTGTAGGTGTCAGATTGACTCACAAGAGATTGGTGTAAATTCTAATGCTTTTAGTATTCAGTTGCGCGGGAACAGGATCCGACACAAAATCCTACTATGTCTGTTTTATTTCTGAGTTAATGTTTCCTTTGTAGGTGTCGGATTGACTCGCAAGAGACCGTTGTAATTCATTTTGTATCTAGAATGCATCTAGTATCCGATTGCGTGAGAAGAGATCTGAAGTAAATCCTACCACGCGTATTTGATTTTCATTCTTGTGTCATTGTTTAATACGAAAGATCAAAGATACATGTTCAAGGACAGAATTCAGATATACACTGACAACAATTTTCGTTACTTATTGAAATAACTAATTCCATTTCATATCACAGGTCATAACGAAACTGATAATGTGAGCTCTACTAATACTGACGAAGCTGGTCCTGCTAATGAAACGGAGGACGGCATCGGGACGCTACCGTGTCAGGAGAGGCCATGTTAGAAATAATTAGAAATAATGACCATAGAGGTTATATAAGAACGACTCTTATTACTGGCTGGCACTTTTATGGGCTGTCAACGACGACCGAAAGAAAAGGATCGCTAACGTCACTCTACCCGATGGATTCTTTAGAACCAGATATTGTTATAGACTGCTAGATAATTCCCTTTGGTTGTTTAATAATTATTTGAAGCCTTGTTTTAATTCATTACCTTTCCCACTTTATTTAATATTTTCAATAGTTTCTAACAATATATAAAAGGACTTGTCCTCACTGACTGAGGTAAGACGCACGCAAGCCGTAACCGCTGTGCGTAGAAACGTGAAATTTGGACAGATGTTTACTTTCGTAATCTGGACATCCACTAAGAAGGGATTTTAAAAAATTATAACCCTAAAGGGGTGAAATAGGGGTTGTAAGTTTGTATGGATTTTTTTTTTAAATCGCCACCGATTCTTATAAAATTAGAAATTCAGACTCTTAAAAATATTTAATTGAACACGTGTTTCACGGTTTTTTAGAATTTACTCCTTAAGGGCCCCAATAAGGGGTTGAAAGTTAGTATGGAAAAATCATAATTCACCCCTAAGGGTACAAACAAGCAGGCGAAGCTGCGCGCGTCCGCTAGTCTATATATAATATTATACCTACAATTCTTATTTAGAATACATTAGTTCTATATAAGTAAAATTAACGGTGTATTTGCTTACAGTCTCTTATTTAGTTACAAGTAATAATAATACGATTTACTACGCTGTCTATCTCTCGCTTGTACTTGTCCATCACTTCATAATAAATAAATAAATAATAAATAATTCTTTATTTGGAACTAAAAATAACACAAGTATAATATTTAAGAAGATCGATAATGACTGCATTAGTGAGAACTGTGTTACAGCCATTATCGCCCACCTCAGAAGGACAAAGTAGTAACATAGTTCCATACTATCTTATTTAAAGTAAGGGCATGCAAGGTTAAAATAAACAGTACAAACAAAGGTAGTTGATTGTGTTTTTGTGTGTGTTTGTATGTGTGTTTGTGGATACGTGTGCGTATGTGTGCGTGTGTGCATGAGTGTGCGTGTATGTATGAGTATATGCGAATGTAGTGTGAGAATGTGCAAGCAAGTGCAAGATCGTGAGTTTGGATGTCACTGTAAGCTGTGAGCTGAAATTTCTTGCAGCTCACAGCTTACAGCTCCCGTCTGATGAAGTTTTCAGTATCCTCGTAGGTTAAGCCCATTAGCCACTGCGTAACTATTAGTTTACACTTCTTTGGGTGTAATGGATAAATGTTCAGTAATTTATTGACTTTATTCTACAGAGAACATACAAAGTAACGGTAGTGTCTTCTGGCTATCTCCACCCTACAATATTTAATGGTACATACTCTTTCTTTCCTACGTTTATTGAGATTGATTATATATGGTGATTCCGAGTGCTTTCTTAAGATAACATTTAATAAATAAATTTTTCTAACTGTTAGTAATTGTAATTCATAATATAAATCGAAGGTAGGATAGCGGATCGGTCGATAAGACAGTACCTTAAGTACTCCTCTTTGAGCCCTTTCCAGAGAGAGTAGCCTATTTTTTCCAGTACATCCCCAGACGGTTATACAATAAGATAATACCGTTTGGGCCAGGGCGTAATAAATAATTTTCAATGTTGGCAAGTCAAGGGTCGATCTTAGATTTTTAAAGAGGAACATAAGCTCTCTGACTCTGGACGTCGTAAGTTTTATATGTTCAGACCATGACAGGTGGTTGTCAATCCAAACACCAAGGTATTTGATTTTCGACACATAGGCAATCTGGGTACATGAACACGTGCTTAGGTTGCAAGAAGTCGCGTGTGCTGACAAGGAGAGGCTTGTGGGAAGAGATGTAGGATTAGGGGCAAATGCAATAAAGTTAGTCTTCGAAACATTCAAGGTTAGGAGATTTTGGGACAACCAGTCCATAACAGCAGTTAGGGCTATCTCTGCATGACGCTGAGCCTTCAGACCAGGTTTCACCGTGTATAAGAAGGGCAATGTCATCAGCGTAAGTTATAATTTTGCAATTCGTCAGCTTCATTTTACAAAGGTCATTCAGGTAAATTAGGAAGAGGGTAGGCCCGAGTACACTACCTTGTGGTACGCCAAATTCTAGCAGTTCTAGGTCACTGATGACATCGCCAATCTTAACACATTGGTAACGATCTACCAAATAGCTTTTAAACATGTCATGCACAATACCTCTGACTCCAATGCGTTCTAATTTCTGTAAAAGGGTCGGGACAGAGACTGAGTCAAACGCTTTGGAGAGATCTAAAAAGATGGCAAGAGGTTTAGAGTTAGAGCTAAAGCGTTGAACTATAGAATTAGTTAGCTCCAAAACCGCATCCTCAGTTGATCTACCACTCCGGAAACCAAATTATTTCTCAGCAAAAAACTTATTTTGATTGAGGTAACGTAACAGCCTCGAATTCAACAATTTTTCAAAGATTTTCGACAGAGAGGTAAGGACCGAAATCGGCCTATAGTTACTTACACAGTCTCGGTCACCACCCTTATGCACAGGATGCACAAGGCCAATTTTAAATACATCAGGAAAAACGCCAGAAGCTAGGCAAAGATTGAAGACGTGTACAATTATTGGAACTAGTACATTTCTAGCACCTTTAATTATTGCAGTAGGAATGCCGTCCCACCCGCAAGCGGACGTATTTTTGAGACTAAGAATAATACGATCGATCTCGGACTTGTCGGTGCAGAGGAGGACCATTGAGGATAGGGTTGAGGTCAAAGGTATGTTATTCGGTTTAGGTACAGTTTGATAAGATGTATGCAAGGAGGTAAATTTTGATGCAAGGTTTCTTCCAACATTGGAGAAATATTTATTTATTGAGTTAGCGGCGGAGAGGGGGTCAGTTGAAGACAAGATTAAGTCATGACAAGAATTTAATCTATTAATATTACCTAACTTTTTAATTAATTCCCACGTAGCTTTCGGATTTTTTTTGAGACGACTAAATTCGTTACGTTCATATTCCCTTTTAATTTTTTTCAATAGACAATTACAGAATTTTTTATATCTTTGATAAGTAGTTTTAATGATTAAGTTTTCTGGAGCTTTTTTCAATTTAATATAAAGTTTGTCTCGATTTCGCATGCAGCGCAAGAGGCCTGGAGTGATCCATGGCTTTAGTATTCTTTTCCTGTTGGAGACGACTAGCGTCCTAGTGTTATTAGAAATTCCCTTGGTGATAGAATTAACAAGTAAATTGGTAGCATCATTACTATCAGTACAAAGTGAAATGGGACTAAGGTCCAAATTATTAAGTTCATTAATACAAGCTGCATGATCTAATCGTTTAATTGAGTGTTTTTTACTAATATTTTTTAGTTTAAGGTTGCAATTTAGGACAATAGGAGCGTGGTCTGTAATGTAGGTGTCTAGAACTAAAGTCGTAGCATCATTTTTAGTTTTTAGAAAAACATGGTCAAGGCAGTTGTTATTTCTAGTTGGTAAATTATGGGCGGCCATTAATCCATGCGACATAATAGTGTTTAAATAGTGATCATAACTTGGGTCAGTGTTATTGGGTGCAATGTTAATATTTATGTCACCCATAATGGCAATATTTTGGTAGTTTTTTAAAAGAGTTAATTTATCATCTAAAAATTCCATAAATTTATCAGTGTTTCTATGTGATGGCGAACGATATAGTGCTAGAAAAGCAAAAATGCCATTGTATTTGACTATTAAGCAATTGGCTTCGGCAAAATTAGGTGTTTCGACAGTACATTTTAAATCATGCCTAACGTAAACCACAACACCGTCGTTTTGGTTACAATGTTCCGAAGTATGAGACACGTAGCCCGCTAGAGTAGGTACATTAGGACATTTACTCAGCCAACACTCAGATAAAATAATTATATCCATGTTGATTTGTATTCTTTGCAGGAGTATTTGTAGATTATCAAAGTTACAGTTAATACTTCTAATATTAATATGAATAATTTTCATGGAATTACCAGGCATATTTATGAAAGAGATAATCTGTTCAGGCGAGCATGTAAGTGACTTTGAGACATTTATTTGTTCAATATCATTTACGAGGTCTAAGTCATTCATTATGAGAATTCAGCAAATAACCAGAGACATTGTTTAGGGGGAACAATTTGAAAACATTAAGTTTATTTTTCTTACACATCCAGAAGAGGAATTGTCTAGCAGAATTGTATATAAAATAGGGTTGCATTTCAGTGTTAAGATTTTGATTTATGTGTGTTGAGTAAGTAGCGTGTAGTGTTAAGAGTAGATACGAGTATATTCGTAATGCATGCTGCATTAAAGTGTTTACAATTATTATAAATGGCACAAAGACAATTATCTTTAAACTAGTAGCGACACACTTGATAATATAGTAATAGCACAACATACAGGCAAAATGTTGTCGATATTTATTTGCAAAGTATATTATAACTAAACTTAGTCACTTTGGCACTTTTAAGTTAGACAGGTCAGTATCATTTTTTATTAAATAAGATGGAGCACCTTCTACTTTTCGCAGGTATATTTTGCCGTTCGTCACCCAGCTATATTTATAATCGTATACTCTCGAAAAATCACGACATAGATAGAATAGTCGTTTCATTTTAGGTGATAAATTTTCAGAAATAAAGATCGGCTTACTAGGTCCACTTATTTTCAAGTGGTTAGTAGTCAGTATTGAATTTTTAGCATATTGTTTATATTTGTGAATAAATTTTTCTTTCATAAGAACAGTAGTGAAGTCGACTATAATAGGTTTGTTTTCAGCTTCCTTAGAGTGTATGCGAAAGACATCACGCACTTCATTATGGTTTCGACGGTTATGGCACGTTTTGTATGCTAACAAAGTAAACCTTGTTTTTAGAACTATTAAACTAAAAATATATATTACATTTTTTTAAGAAAAATTCCCCGAAAGTCTGACAGTTACTTTTTTTCTGTATTGTTATGTTTAAATGTCGGGGTGATTTTTGTTCTCCAAAAAAATATTACGGAACATTTGCATAGAAATTAAAAATACATTTAATAGTGTTACGCTCGGGGCTTCGCCTGCTCGGTCGGTTTAATTTTTTTCCATACAAATTTTCAACCCCTATTTCACCCCTTTAGGGTTAAAATTTTTCAAAATCCCTTCTTAGTGGAACATCTATCCAAATTTCACGTTTTTATCATCAGCAGTTACGGCTGTGCGTGCATCTTACCTCAGTCAGTGAGGACAAGTCCTTTTCCTATCCTATATCTTATAAAACAAAGTCGCTTTTCGTGTCTGTCTGAACTTTCTAACTCTTCTTCTTCTAAACCACCCAACGGATTTTTATGCGGTTTTCACCATTAGGTCGTGTATTTCTCAGGGAAGGTTTATATATAGTTTATTATTTGTACATTCTTATGTAAATTAACATAAATACGATAAATATGTATAAAGTCCTACCCGTTGAGACACTTTCGCGCATGCGCTGCTTTAATGGTAAGTACTACATGAAAATAATGTACTGGAGTATTGTTCCTCTTAATAAGATCTACAAAAAAGTCCGCGACAGCATATTTTTATCTTTTAAGGATAACGTGTAGTGATCATATTTCTGTCTAAAAATAGTAATTTCAATATATTTTTTATTGTGAGGGATATTTTTCCATAATGGTATTAATCCTTATCCTTTAAAATACTTTATTAATTTTCTACGTTAAACGAAGATAAAATTTGCTTTTTAGACTATTTCGAAATTGCGAATAGTTTTAGAGAAAAACGCATTTAATTAATAACGCAATAAAATTACGGTACCTACAAAAAAATCCTTGCTGTGTAAAACAATTGGAAAATCCTTATTGAAACTACGAAAATGCGGGTTGCATTAGAGTTTAATTAATTTTCACACTATCTTAAGTGTAATCCAGTAGTAAAAGCGGGCGAAGCCGCAAGGGGGTCGCTAGTATATATATATATAGATGAGATACAAATATCTATCTATGTATCTGTAATTTTTTTTTATTGTGATTTTAGTGGTCATTTCTTGCCAAATTTTATAATTGTAGGTTCACGGGAAAATCAATATCTATATATATAAAAGGACTTGTCCTCACTGACTGAGGTAAGACGCACGCACAGCCGTAACCGTTGATGGTAGAAACGTTAAATTTGGACAAAAGTTTACTTTCGTAATCTGGACATCCACTAAGAAAGGATTTTGAAAAATTTTAACCCTAAAGGGGTGAAATAGGGGTTTAAAGTTTGTATGGAAAAAAAATTAAATCGGCACCGATTTTTATAAAATTTGAAATTTAGATTTTTAAAAGTATTTAATTAACCACGTGTTTCATCGTTTTCTAAAATTTTCCCCCTAAGGGTGCAAATAAGGGGTTGAAAGTTTGTATAGGTTTTTTTTAAATCGTCACCAATTTTTATAAAATTTGAAATTCAGACTCTTAAACGTATATAATTGAACATATGTTTCATGGTTTTCTAGAATTCACCCCCTAAGTGTGCAAATAAGGGGTTGAAAGTTTGTATGGGAAAATCTTTAAATCACCACCGATTTTTATAAAATTTGAAATTTAGACTCTTAAAAATATTTCATTGAACATATGTTTCATGGGTTATTAGAATTCACCCTTAAATACGCAAGCGAAGCTGCGCGCGTCCTCTAGTAGGTTATAATTACACGGTAATTTTCATGCAAAATGCGGCAAAGACGGTGTATATACGCTCGCATCTATTTATTGATTGCGTTGACTTAGAAGATAATTTTTTCTGTATTCCAAGGGACTGTGGACTTGGATATTTGGTAATTATTTCAGCTTAATACAGAATGACAGACATACCCATGTGGACAACAAAGTGCTCCTATAAGAGTTTTTGAGGTACGGAATCCTGAAATTAAATGTTTATGTCACGTCTGCCATACATATGTAAATACACACACATCTTATTAATCGTCTTTATATTATTACTAGCGACCCTCTTGCGGCTTCGCCCGCTTTAACTACTGGATTATTCATGTAATGTATGTTTGCAAAGCACTTGAGATAATGTGAAAATTAATTAAACCCTAATGCAACCCGCATTTTTGTAGTTTCAATAAGGATTTTCCAATTGTTTTACACAGCAAGGACTTTTTAGTAGGTACCGTAATTTTAAATCTGTGCTACTAATCTCTTCAAGTACTTATTAAAATATATTTAAATGACTATTTTTAGATAGTCAAATGACTATTTTTAAACGGAAGAAATTATAAACAAAAACCTACCTACTAATAACTACTACAAAAAATATGAAACCAAATATATCACGCTTAAATAATACATTCAACTCCAATTATCATTGGATTGCACGTATTGACGTGCAAACGCATCTAACTAAATCTTCGTTGCTTTAGAGGCAGCCGGGTCTTTTTTTTTTTCGAGCTTGTGGTTAATGCTGAAGGGGGTATTCTGTCCCTGATGAAAAGCAAGCACGTCGTGGCTGCCTGTGAGGAAAATTAAATAGAATGCATGGTCCGGGAATCGAACCCGGGCCGCCCGCGTGGTAGGCGAGCATTCTACCACTGAACCACCGATGCGTGTAGGACAGGCGGGCGCGGCGGACGCATGGCGAGTGGCGAGCCGTTTCGCAGCAAGGATTTTTTTGATTTGACAACTTCTAAAGTACTTATTAAAATGAAAAACAGTAAAAGACAGTTTTGATCTACATTAAATGGCCAACGTAACTAATATACTTATTTATATGCTGAGAGTAAGGGATAAGTGAAACTTGACTCCATACAGTTGATGTGTGAACGGCGTGATGTGTCAATAATTAAATGCGTTTTTCTCTAAAACTATTCGCAATTTCGAAATAGTTTAAAAAGCAAATTTTATCTTCGTTTAACGTAGAAATTTAATAAAGTATTTTAAAGGATAAGGATTAATATCATTATGGAAAAATATCCCTCACAATAAAAAATATATTGAAATTATTATTTTTAGACAGAAAAAAGATCGCTACACGTTATTCTTAAAAGATACGAATATGCTCTCGCGGACTTTTTTGTAGATCTTATTAAGAGGAAGAATACTCCAGTACATTTTTTTCATGTAGTACTTACCATTAGAGCAGCGCATGCGCGAAAGTGTCTCAACGGGTAGGACTTTATACACATTTATCGTATTTATGTTAATTTACATAAGAATGTACAAATAATAAACTATATATAAACCTTCTACGAAAAACACTCGACTTAATGGTGAAGACCGCATCAAAATCCGACATCAAAAAGCGACTTTGTTTTATAAGATATAGGATATAACACAGGCGGAGCCGCGGGTAAAAATTAATATAGGATAAATAAAAAGCCTTTCTTCCAAATATATCTGAAATAATTTGTGAAAACAATCTCTTCCTAACAATAATTAACAATAAGTGAATTTATCGTGACTTCAGTAACAACTAATATTATGCTTTGACGTTTGACAATATATAAGATGTTTCACACGAGCGTAAACAATTTTCAGTACAACATTAGCTTCGTCAGGTGCTAGATATATAGATATGGCTACGAGAATTGCGTTTTTTCTCTTTCTATTATTTCAATTGTCACAAACCAAAGGTGCGTAATTCAAATATTTTGTATTGAATATATTGAAATTATTAATATTTTTTAAAAAATGAGGCCGGTTCCAGCGCTGGGGTATAAACGTGTGACTGTAAACGCCGCTAAGAAATTAAATATTTAATACTTTCATTTCTTCGTGATGGTGGTCTGGTGGTCTTCGTGGTGGTGGAATCTGGTGTCAAGACAAAGCGCGGCGTTGATTTCTACCACTTGACACGCAATGCCTCCAGAAGCGGAAAGTGAGGAGCGGATTGTGTGAATACTAGGCTCCCTCTGCCTACCCTGTTAAATGCGGGATAAAGCGTGAAGATATAAATTTAAAAAATATATTTATATTAAATTATGTTACAGTTTTACAACTGTCATGTGCACAAATTCGCGAATTTGTCGACGGTCATAATGCAGATAGATTGAAAATTGCCAAAGGCGAAGTACCCAATCAGCCAGCTGCTTCTCTAATGAAATCCGTGGTAAAGATTTTAATTATTATTCAAGTTTTTTTTTAAATAAGAAGTGTAGATTTTTAAAAGAAATTATAAGTAAAGTAAATTTGGCAGTGTTATTAAATTTTTTAACACTTTGATATTTCGTTGAATGATTTTATTTAATAAAAAAAAATTATATTATTACTCATTTTTGTATAAAACCTTATAAATATACAACAATTTGTAACTCTTATCATTAGTTACTTATTATGGGAGTTCACGCGGGGATTGTCCCCTGCGTTGCGTGAGAGGGACCTCTCACGTGCGTCCGTCAGAGCTCGTATTTATTCTTCGTTCTCTCCATCTGGTGACACTGTTAAGACCATCCCAGGTCAACAGAAATTTGAAATAAAAAGAGAGAAGTTTTTATAGAGTGGGTTTACTCTCACTTGTAGGTATCGTTTATTTTTTTAACGTCCGTTCCTCATTTTCCGCCGAATTCTGCAGACATTGCGTGTTGAGTGGGGGAACTCAACGCCGCGCTTTGTCTTGAGAGCTGAGGGAAGAAATGAAAATATTATTTCGTTTCCTCGAGTGGGAATCGAACCCACATTTTTTCGCGTTTACAGTCACATTTTGTTATTCAAAAGGATTGAAAATCCTTTTAACTATTAGTAAATATTAATTCAAAAGTATAAAAAAATATTTTCAGACATGGGATATCGTGTTGGCGGATAAGGCCTCAAAATGGGCGTCGAAAAATATTTTTTCTCACAATCCAGATAGAGTTGATGGTAAGTTTATTTTAATAAGACTCAAAGATTTTTTATTTGTATATTTTTTATTTTTAAGTATTTTTTTATGAATTTACACATACGAATTTTGAGGCCATTCATAGCGCAGGGGTACAATCATGCAATTGTAAACGCGACTTGTGGGTTCGACTCGCACTGTTTCATATTTTCATTTCGGCTTCGAAGATTTCGACAAAGGGTGGGGAACAGAAGTGTCTTAATGAGAATAGAGTGTTTTAACACTAGGTTCCCAGGTTCTTTCTGCCTACTCTGCTATATGAGGATGGTTATATTTTGCTATATTTTGCACGCGTCTCGTGTATATACATACGAGTATGTATATAGACCTAGAACTAAGAAAATCTTCTTCCCTCCCAGTTTCGAGACTTTGGACAGACCTTGTCTTACAATACCGGGGATACTACATTGGCTGCATTGGTATCAACATTATTTCTAATTTAAAATTGACATAAGAACTTAGGTATATTAATTTTGTAGGTTCCAGAAGATTCACAGTAGGAGAAAATATTTTCAAGGTTTCCTCTACAAATGCGAATTTACAATTGGATATTCCATCTGCGATTAGTGCGTGGTTTAACGAACACAAGGATTACAAATATGGCCCCATATCGCCATCTGACTTTGATGGCTCAAAGAAAGCTGTGGGACATTTAAATTACACGCAGGTATCCATACCTATATTATAAATTCGAAAGTAACTCTGTCTGTCTGTCTTTTACGCAATCAGGGCCAAACCGCTAATTTAATTGTGATAACTCATATAGAGATACTTGAGGGTCTCGGGATGAACATAGGATACTTTTTTTTCTCATATTTGTAATATTTTCGATATATACCAATATATTAAAATATTTATTAATTTGACATGCAATTTATTCCGCCATGTTAATAACAACCATCGTTGCTAAGCAACAATTTGCAAAGTTTGTTGTTAGAAAACGTCACCCAAAATGAGCTTGCTTAACGCATCTCTCTATTGAAAACTGAAAATAATTTCATAAATATATTAAATAAATATTCTTATAGTTCAAGCGGGCGTAGCCGCGTTCGGGTCCACTAGTATAATATAATTTCTTTTTTTATAAATAGGTGCATTATAAATAGTTATAAGATCACATTTCCATTGCTTCTATAGTCTTATTCACCTATATCTACCCTCTTTTACAGGAGTTTGTTAACACAACATATAAAAACTACTACAACCTTATAATTGTAGTTCATTTCATACAAAATGAGTGCATAGGTGTATGCAAACTTTAATTTGTCAACTTTTAAATACAATATTGAAATTGGTATGGAATCAACGGTGGGCAAGTATGAGTCGCGCATAACCGGTTTTTTTCTTACTAAAAAAAAATTCAGCTTTACGCTGTATCCCGCACACAGCAGGATAGGCAGAGGGAACCTAGTGTTTAGACACTCCTTACTAAAATGGTTATTACCTACTTACTTGTTGAATTTTACAGGTGGTGTGGTCCAACTCTATATACCTCGGTTGCGGAGTGTCACAGAACAAGAATGGTAAAATGATGGAATATCTAGTAGTCTGTAATTATGGACCTGCGTAAGTATTTCTATTTAAATATTTATTCTAATTATGTGTTACAATATTTTCTAAGGAAAAATCTTAGCTCAATGGTTTTAGATACAAATCTCAGAAGAATAGAAATTTATATTAATAATGTATTACATCGCATCCACGATTGAGGTGATGGTAGGATATGAATGAAATGGTTGTGGGTTCGATTTCCACTCGGGGTAATTTATTATTCTCATTTTCCTGTTTTAGTAATACAAAATGCGGTTTTAAATTTCGTGAAGATGTCACGAAACTGGGCAAATATAGAGAACAGAGGGATTTGACACTAGATCCGAATTATTAGACTAAAATAGAAAAAAGCGTTACACCATGAATAATAAACATGAAATAAAACTGTTGAAATGTGGGTCGGTCTTGACTCTCGCCATCTTCTCTTCCTTAAAATTTCATGATTGTAGGTCAAGGGGAACGTAACGTTAACAAACTTAAGTATTTTTTTTTATATACTTCAAATTTCCGCTTTCGAAATTTTTTTGGGATTCAAGGCACTTAGGCCTGTATATTTGATATTAATTTCAACTTGAGATAAATGACAGATGGATGACGGAAAGATCCTATAAGTATTCCGTTTTTTTTTTGAGGTACGGAACCCTAAATAAAACACATTAATGATTTTACATTAATGTGTTTTACAATTATTACATTACAATTTAAACTTGCAGGGGAAATTTTATGGGCTTTCCTCCTTATAAAATTGGAACCCCCATTAATGAACTGATGTGCGCCAAAGACTGCAGACGTCCTTACGGTGTTAAATGTCAAATACCATAATATACGGTAATTAACAAATAAAATAAAAGCATATTAAATAACCGTATAATTTAATCAATAATCTTTACTTTACAATATTTATATAGTGTTTAGAAATAGTTGATATTTAAATAAAATGTTTACTCGTCGTTTATTTGTTTTTTAATACATATACCGTACTATATATAAGCCTATCCTATGTATATGTAAGCTTATCCCGCTCCTAACGTTAGTATGTGAGGATGGATGTTTGTTTAAAATTTACGCAAAAACTACTGAACAGGCTTAGATTAAATTTTACTGTATTACAGCTTAGGAATACATCAGAATAACACATACGCTACTATGTAAAGATTTTGTATAATTTAAGCTATTTATGTAAATAAATATAACAATAAATTTAAGCGGGTAAAGCCGCTAGTAATGTATATAGAGACTGAATGTACGATCATTTGTCACGAGCAGTATTGCTCTGGCACATAACGAAGACGCATACCATTAAGAATACCTTTTAAAAAAAGCAGTCGAAATCACAGCAATTTTCACCATACGAGTTGAGTTAAAAAGTAATTTAACATCTTGACACGTCATCTAAAACCTTGCCCCGGTTATCTCCTACCCTTATTTTTCCTTAACGCCGTATACTATTAAGTAAATGTATATAATGTCTCTTACATTAAGGTGTTCTGCAGACTTGCGACAGAATTGTACTTTCGATTTTATTTTTATGGGTGATATTATAATAATTATAAATAAGTAAATAAAATAAATCAGCTTCACGCTGTATCTCGCACACAGCTGGGTAGGAAGAGGGAACCTAGTGTTAAAACACTCCCCACTTTCTGGAGGCATTACGTGTTGAGTGGCAGAACTCAACGACTCGACACCAGAGCAAAGAAATGGAAATATAAATTTAAATGAATATTTCAATTTTCATCTCCTCAAGTGGGGATCGAACTCATAACCAGTCTGTTTTACAGTCAGGGTTTAAAGTGTGCAGGAACCATTATAGCCGCACGCTGTTTCCCACGAGATACAGCCCGGTGGGAGACGAACGGACGGACGGATGGACAGCGGAGTCTATTAATAGGATCCTGTTTTATGCTTTGGATTTCCTAAAAAGACAGTTTCACCCTTTTTTATATATAGCAGGAAAGGTAGAGAACGAGCGAAAATATTATGAAGACCTTAGAAGTCGTAAGTTGCTTATTGAATTAAATTTTTTCTCTTTAAAAACATCGCGGGGCGGAAGCAATTAACTTAATAGATGTTGCTTTAAAACATTGTTAGCCAACTTTACACTTTCTTATGAGAAACAAGCAACCAGCCAGGTTAAACAAAAAATACTTACTTTGGTCCATTTGGTAGTATAATTTTTCTTTTTTATTATGTATAAATTCGTGTACTTACGTATAATATTTTTTGTAGCTTCACTCTGTATTCCGTATATATACGGAATACTCATATTATTTTCAGTCAGTCAGTCTCAGTCTACTTTGTTATATAACAGGATTTCAGGACCTAGTGCTAAGAGATTCTGTTACCATTAAGAAAATTCCGTTCCCCACTTTCCGCTGAACTCTGAAGGCATATTGAGTGACGGAACTTAACGTCACACTTTGCTTAGTTACCAGGGCGAGGAAATGAAAAATTATATATTTCATTCTGCCCCTGTGTCGCTGCGCCACGATGGCCTCAATCGATCTTTATGGATTTCATCATTAATATTTTTGTCATGTATATTTTAAATAAATAGATTTCTTAAGTCGATATTCAATATAGCCGCTAATATCGTCAATGTTTTCTATTCTGTTATTATAATATTTTTTTCTATTGTAACAGAAAAAAAATCTTTTAAAGACGTCCTTTTAGTTTTCTTGAAATATATTTCAGCTTTTACACCATTCGCTGCGGTTAACGGTCCTTGAAGATGCAATCCTAAGGAGTGTAAGGGTAATAAAATTTATTTTTGATTCCTCCTAGACTATTTTTAACAAGTTTTATTCAAAAAGAAGTTTAGAATGGCTTAACATTCAGAAACTATGTAAATCTGTTACATCATATCAGGAAGATAGACAGTCTTATTTCCGCAAATTAATGCACTTTATTTTTTTAGCTTCACGGTATATCCTGCTTATACCATGATAGGCCAAAAGTGTCAATAAACTTCTTCCACCACTTTCCACCTAAATGCAAGCAAGACAAGAGATGCAAGACATTGTATTGAGGAGGGGGAACGCCACACAATACTTCACCAAAGCGAGAAATTCTAATATTTCAATACTCTGAGTTAGAATCGAACTCATAACCACCATGCTGATGCTAAATAATAAGCAAAAACATATTAAATACACGTAAAATATGGCTGACCCGTAATGTCTCTTTCCACCGTCCCTTTAATGTTTATTGTCCAAAACTTCTTGTTTATTTACAGTTTTACGTTTTATAAATTGGGGGCTCATTTCAAACTTTATTATGAACGGGATGCCTTCCGGCGGCTTGGAATTGTTTTGACCGCCGTTTTCGAGATATTCTTTTAGTGATTTAGAAGTTTAAAAGATGTTTAATATAAGGAAGCTTTTTTCTAGTTTTTCTGATTTTCACTCTTTGGCTTTCTAATGAACTGTGTATTGAATGGCAAATCTCAACCATATGTTTTTTTTGTGAAAATAGACAAAATATTGTACGGTTTCTATCATATTGTCCTTTCCTAGACCATTTCAGAAGTGACATTTGAATCATATGCCCCTAGCTGAAACTAATTTACAAACGGAGGCTATATTTTACTTACATTTTAAAGCCTAACGAAGCTCAGCTACTGCATATAAGACTCCATCAAAATGTGTCAAATATGTCAGAATTGATACCTACGTACCTATGTTAGCTTCAACACGGTTAGATTAATTGCTGTCTCGCTTACATCTAAGGGTGTGTTACAAACGAGCGTTTATTAAAGCTAAAGTTTATAAAAAATTTTTGACAATAAAATTGTGAAATAAAAGTAAAATAACAGTTTTAGCAAACGCGGTTGAATCGAGACATAATTTACAGAGACAGGTAATCTATATTTAGAGTTATGTCTCATATCAGCAAGTCTGGGGATTTTGACCAGGTCATCGATTTATCTATGGTGCCAATCTAGCATAAGGAGTGTTATTTTGATTTGACAATATTAGCGATCTACCAAATGAATGGAAAGTGGAAATATTTTTTTCTTTCTTTTTATTTTCTCCTGGCTATATTTATGTAGAAATATGATAGCAGAGTGAATGACGGAAAATATTAATATATTATTTATTTCCCTGAATGGGGAACGAACCCATAACCCTCTCGTTACAATCATAAGCTTGTGCTTCTGTCCCACGACGCAATCAACACGCAAGGGCTCTAAAAACAGTGTTTTCACACTCCGTTCCCTACATTTCTCACTAGGTAAATAAAAATATAAGATCCTAGTTTGTAAATTTCCTACACTTGTCTAAATTTTAAACAAATATTGCAAGCGCGTTGACGCCGCCATGCAAATTAGACAAACAGTGCGTCAGCGTGATTGATTTCAAGGGAATAAATTTGGGTCGTTACTTTTACTATACATTTATAACTTTTTTTAGTTACCTCAAAAACTACTGAAAAAGTTAGTTATTCTGTGAACTGTGACACAGTTCTGTGAACTAGCGTTTTAAACCCTACTTTGCTATTATTTTCATTTATTAATACATATTTTGCTATTTTTATATTTACAAGCTTTTATTAGGTTGACTCGTGAATGTGTAATTATGATAAAATTAAGAAATTTAATTTAACCCACTCGTAAAAAGGAGAGCTGAGGACGAAGAGTTACATTTCTTAGTTATGTTATATTTCTGGGTACTTTCTGTTTACCCCGCTTCGTCATCTGAAATATTTTTAATTAAATAATTTTTAATTCCGCTACTCAACACGCAATGCCTTCAGAATTTGGTGAAAAGTGGGGAACGAAAGTGTCTTAATGGGAACGAAGTGTTTTAACACTAACTTTCCAGGTTCCCTTTGCCTACTGCATTGTGTGAAATATACTGTAAATCTAAAAAAAAACGAACTAACTAATTTAGACTTATTTAAATTTACAGTCAACCATGGAAACCAACACGTTATTTATCTGAAAGCTTTGTAAGATAAATATTTGGGCTCTACATCCCGTGAAATATCGACCATCTATCTAGAATTGAAGACTCCATTCATTCTACAATACATAGACAAAGATAGACAAATTCATGCTTGTCGCTTAGAACCATGACAATCGAGTGACTTTGAAATATTAATGACTGTACAGCGCTAGCTCGGTTTAGAATCTGGGGTACGTTTCTGATCGGAATTTATTTAGAAATTTATTTTATAGTACAGTGTATTGTTTAATATTTTAGTAAATCGGCTTCACGCTGTATCACGCTTACAGCGGGGTAGGCAGAGGGAATCTAGAGTTAAAACACTCCGTTCCCCACTTTCCATCGTATCGTGGAGGCATTGCGTTCTCGACACCAGAGTGAAGAATTGAAAATATTTTATATACGGGATTTGGACCTGAGCCTCTTAGAAAAAAATAAATGATGCATTTTCCAAAAAAATATATTTCTTTACTAAGTGTGGAATAGCACTTTAAAAATTATAAAAAAACTAGAGGACGCGCCCAGCTTCGCTTGCTTATTTAGGGGTGAATTCTAATAAGCCATGAAACATATGTTCAATGAAATATTTTTAAGAGTCTAAATTTTAAATTTTATAAAAATCGGTGGCGATTCAAAGTTTTTTCATACAAACTTTCAACCCCTTATTTGCACACTTAGGGGGTGAATTCTAGAAAACCATGAAACACATATTCAATTAAATATTTTTAAAAGTCTAAATTTCAAATTTTATAAAAATCGGTGGCGATTTAAAAAAAAATCCATACAAACTTTGAACCCCTATTTCACCCCTTTAGGGTAAAAATTTTTCAAAATCCCTTCTTAGTGGATGTCCAGATTACGAAGGTTTCACGTTTCTACGCACAGCGGTTACGGCTGTGCGTGCGTCTTACCTCAGTCAGTGAGGACAAGTCCTTTTATATATATAGACTAGCGGACGCGCGCAGTTTCGCTAGCTTATTTAAGGTTGAATTATAATAAACCACGAAAAGTGTTCATTGAAATATTTTTAAGTGTCTAAATTTCAAATTTTATAAGAATCGGTGGCGATTTAAAGATTTTTCCATACAAACTTTCAACCCCTTATTTGCACCCTTAGGGGGTGAATTCTAGAAAACCATGAACCACATGTTCAATTAAATATTTTTAAGAGTCTAAATGTCAAATTTTATAATAATCGGTGGCGTTTTAAAGATTTTTCCATACAAACTTTCAACCCTTTATTTGCACCCTTAGGGGAAGAATTCTATAAAACCATGAAACATATATTCAATTAATTACTTTTAAGAGTCTGAATTTCAAATTTTATAAAAATTGGTGCCGATTAAAAAAAAATCTATACTTACTTTCAACCCCTTATTTGCACCCTTAAAAATCTAAATTTCAAATTTTATAGAAATACGTGCCGATTTATTTTTTTTTCCATACAAACTTTCAACCCCTATTTCGTCCCTTTAGGGTTAAAATTTTTCAAAACCCCTTCTTAGTGGATGTCCAGATTACGAAAGTAAACATCTGCCCAAATTTCACGTGTCTACCATCAACGGTTACGGCTGTGCGTGCGTCTTACCTCAGTCAGTGAGGACAAGTCCTTTTATATATATAGATAATGTGATCCCTTCCTCGATATGTAAAATATCCAACACCAAACGTATCCTGAGATTCGCGTTCAAAAAAACAAACTCATTAGCTTTATACTATTACTAGCGGACGCGCGCAGCTTCGCTTTCGCAGTTCAATGAAATATTTTTAAGAGTATCAATTTCAATTTTTATAAAAATCGGTGGCGATTAAGGATTTTTCCGTACTAACTTTCAACCCCTGATTTACAACCGTAGGGGATGAATTAATATAAACCACGAAACATGTGTTCAGTGATATATTTTTAAGAGTCTAAGTTTCAAATTTTATAATAATCGGTGGCGATTTAAAGATTTTTCCATACAAACTTTCAACCCCTTATTTGTGCCCCTAGGGGATGAATTAAAATAAACCAAGAAACATGTGTTCAATTAAATATTTTTAAGAGTCTAAATTTCAAATTTTATAAAAATCGGTGGCGATTTAAAGATTTTTCCATACGAACTTTCAACCCCTTATTTGCACCCCTAAGGGATGAATTAAAACAAACCACGAAACATGTATTCGATGAAATATTTTTAAGAGTCTAAATTTTTAATTTTATAAAAAGCGATGGCGATTTAAAGATTTTTCCATACGAACTTTCAACCCTTTATTGGCACCCTTAGGGGGTAAATTCCAAAAAACCGTGAAACACGTGTTCAATTAAATCATTTTAAGAGTCTGAATTTACAATTTTATAAAAATCGGTGCATATTTAATTTTTTTTCCATACAAACTTTCAACCCCTATGTCGCCCCTTTAGGGTTAAAATTTTTCAAAATCCCTTCTTAGTGGATGTCCAGATTACGAAAGTAAACATTTGTCCAAATTTCACGTTTCTACGCATAGCGGTTACGGCTGTGCGTGCGTCTTACCTCAGTCAGTGAGGACAAGTCCTTTTATATATATATAGATATAGATAAGGATTTTGTTGCGTTTGAATCTACTACCCCATCAAATGTGTCATAAGCTGAATTTATCCAGAAAAGCCAATAACGGCAACGGTTATTATTTCACATTCACACCTAAACGTTTTCTGAATCCCAATATTTAGGCGTTCCATATTTTAGAGATTTTTTTCAAAGAGCACAGTAGAGACGTTCTGAATTTTTAACGCGCCTTTCGTATTCCGTTTACGCTTTCAAAACTGTAGAAGTACGGCATTAACCCTAATAGATCTGTGCCTTGAATAGATTTTCGTAGTCTGTGATCTAGGTAATACCTATTAATAAAGTAAAAATTAAATTAGCTACAAGCTTTACCAACCTGCTATATAACAGGGTAGGTAGAGGGAACGTAGAGTTAAGACACATTTGTTTATCACTTTCTGCTCAATTTCGAACTAGACGTAGCTTGATGAGAACATATGGGCTAGGACCGTTTCAAAGCTTGGACGGTTTCCAAGAGGCGCGGGTTCAATTCCCGCTACGTTCAAATTTGTATACGTTTTCTAATTTGGTAAGTACAAAGCTTACTAAATCAGTTTTGAACTCATAATCATATCAGCTAGATATTCCTTCAAACACCATTAGGAAAAAAACATTTTTTTAATCATTTCCTTTAATTGGAAGGTCCATTTGAAAAGCGTTATTAAAACAGGTCCTACTCGTAGGATCAAATTAAAAAAAATTACAAGCACTCTCAATAAGAGAAAGGTCCTTCCACTTCTAATCATAACGTATTTAAATTATTTCGTCGAGTATCGCTTGAAATCGCTTTATTTTTACGTTTTAATTTTTTATCTTATACATTTCTTTTCAGGCCGCCAAAGCACAGTATACGCGACGGTTGTCGATTCGATCCCCAATCGGAGAAATAAAATTGTTTTCTGTACTGTCTGAAAAATGGATGGGAAAGAGAGAACGGAGAATCTTAACACCAGGTTCCCTCTGCCTACCCTTCTACTCGTATGGTAGTAAATAAAAAAAAATACAAAAGATAAAAATAAACATCCAAGTCAATCCAAACAATAATATCCCAAACTTGTATAGAAATATCTCAGAATAACAAGTTATAATGAACGAAATAAGCCTATATATGAAATAATAAAGCAACTTACACAAACTTACCTACACGTTAATCTGCCTTCTTTTATACTTCCACCAAGCACTTAAGTGGATATGAAGAAAACAAAACTTAGCGAGATAAACTTCTGGAGCCGAGAAAACAACATGTACCCTATAAGTACAATTCTACATTAGGGATGAGTTCGATATATCAAAACGTAACTTAAAACCGATATGTTAAGGAAAACATATCGTATCGATATATGTTTTTAGAAAACCGTTTTTACAGTAACTTAAAACTCAACATAGCTGTGATCTAAACAAAAACGTAATAACGCAAAACTTCTGAAACGTCAAACGATCGACGTTTTATATCGAAACTAACTTCCTCTCTTTCTAAGTAATGTATTCCGAACGGGCGTAAATGAGATAAGGCGAATATCTAATAAACTGATATTCGCTACCTCTCTTTCTATCGGTATATTCTTCACGGGTGTAAAAGAAATGAAGCGAATACCCGATAGCTAACTAACTAACAGATTCATGTTTTGACGGTTTTCTTAGTTAGTTACTATTTCTTCGTTATGAAATCGAACTTCTAAATAGGTAGAAATTTGGATTTAAAATATGATTTTGTATTTAAACATTATTTATTTAATTACTAAATATTGTTTTTTTAACTTATGTTTATAGTTTATAAAGCATTTTTATGTAATACTAATTAAATATATTTATTATTATATTATAATTTTATACTTATGATTGCGCTTATTGACAAGTCGAAAAAAAAAACGATATCTGAAAACCGTTTTTGATATCGATACGAAAACCATATATCGGTTTCATAACCGTTAACGGAGAAAAACGATAACGCCCATCTCTATTCTACATACATTTCTACAATATTTACACAAATGTATGACACTTCGTACGTATAGTTATATCATAAACAAAGGATTGAATTGATTATTATCTGGGCAAAACGCGGCGTTTAGTTCCACCTCTTAACACGCAATGCAACGTGAAGCTACTAAAAGCGTACAATTTTTATAGTAAACTACAAACACAATTACATTTAAAATACTTTATTAGTGCCATAAACAACGAATTTGACGAAATGAAAATTATTCCAAGCTTATTTTATTGTTGTTAAAGCTTCGTTAATACAGCGTCGTAAAAATCAGTTTAACGATTAGATTGGATTGTTATAATAAACAATAAAATGTTATATTGTTTGAAAATCTGTTGCTACGTCCCATAAAGATAGTACCTGGTCCACTGCGTAATAGAATTTTCTAATTCACTAGAAAAATGGAAAAATTATAACAAAATATTTTTTTTCGTCTCCACGCTGTATTCCGTACACAGCAGGATAGACAGAGGGAACCTAAATTAATAACCTAAACGAAGAAGAACCTAAACTAATTTCCGAGGCATTGCGTGTTGAGGGGCGATACTCAACGCCGTGCTTTATCACAATTGAAGAAATGGAAATATAAATTTAAGTAAATATTTCATCTCCTCGATGGGGATCGAACCCATAACCAGACACGATGACAGTCACAGTTTAAGCCCCTTCGCCGCGACTGGCCTTAATAACAAAATATTAAAACGATAAATAAAAACATTAAAACGATTAAGTAGGGATGGGAGTGTTTCGACACTAGTTTCTTAATTTGTTTATGCAAGATGCATTGCACAGCTAAAAAAATTACAGTACAATATAATATTTAGTCATGTTTTATAGCTTTAACTAATACTGACAGCATTTCCTTGCATCCCTGTAAGTAATCTAAATATCTATAATAGATATATATCTAACATCGGTTATTAATCTAAAAGTAAATATAGATAAAAACTAAAGTACTGAAGGAAATAAATAAAATAAACAATGTCTGTCCATAACTGCCCAGATATTACGCATCTTATGAGTGGACAAAGCAGAGAGCACTAGAACTTTACACATAAAACCCCTTTTTATTTGTCAGATTGGTAAGGATTCCTTTGACCAGATGTGTGGTGTTTGTTACGAGATGTAGCGTTTTTCTATATTACTTTTCTAATCACTTCTTAGCATAAATAGCTTCAATTCCGCATTTAGTTGAGGTTAGAGAATCTTGTGCTTAGACTCTCTGTTCCCCATTTTTTGACTAATGTAAAGACTATGCATGTTGCTGCGCTTTATTTTATTTTAGAAAATGTAAATATTAAATATTTCAGTTTCGCGATGGGAATCGAACACATTCACACGTTTATATCACCGTACTACGATTGACCTTATATTTCTGTAGCTTCAAGCGTGCCCTAGCGTGTTAGTTAGAGAGACTTCTCCATTGCTGCATACGTGTTTCGCCTCGTCCATTGTCATTAACCTTTCATAATGTCCGGAGGGTTCCTTATACTTTTTTTATGTGACATGACTTTCCTCCAGTCACATTGATATATATATATATATATGATATATATTTTCAATGATCACTTTCTGCCTCATTTACCAACGTCTCTTACCACTTAAATATTTTTTGTGTATTCTCGTTTAACTCCTACTTTGTACCATACATGAGAGGGGCTCCGTTGAATCGTAAAACACAAGACTTCTGATGGTCGTAAACTTCAGATTTTCTCCATAGTACTGATGAATTTTGCCTTCATTCCAAGATACAACATATTTAGCTATTCTCTTTATAGAGCATTGTTAAGTATGATAGTCCAAGGACATATTTTAGATATAATAACCTAGAGATAGCGCTTTAGAGAGGTATTTCGGATTTCTTCTTGTTACAATGATTATCACGATAGATATTGTAAATATTGTAAAGAATACAGCGTCTTATAGTAAGCACGATAGTTGTGGCTTTAATGTTCCATGGCAGAAATTATTTTATTTACATTATTTTAAACATTTAAAAGGCGATGTGTCGAATTGTAATGCGGGAGAACTGTGGAAAGCTCAAATGAAGTAAAGAAAAGGAATGCCTTTAAGATATTTCCACATTTTTAAAGTGTGAAAAGAAACGGTTTTCAGTTTCTGACCATTTTAGAAGCCCAATCTAGCCTCGGTCTAAGAGAAACAAAAAAAACAAATGAATTGAATATTTATATATTTTTTTTCGGCTCTGTGAATAGCCGCTAGCAGGTCGCTAATAATAAATAACATCTATTTCAAAGTTAAAGTACCTTACTTCCCGGAATGGTAAGTAAAAATCATTGTATCACGTACTTTACTCAGGTTTTTAAATAGGAACCCATTGTCTGTGAAAATATGTGTTGCTCAACAAATATTTTGAATCCGCAACTTCCTTGTTCCAAAGACAAATCAACCATTTTCTTTTACAAAATAAGTGAAACGCGATTCCTCTATACGACTCCCTTTACAATTTAATCTATGAGAAATTCATTTGAAAATAAACAGCGAAACATTTATTAACACAATATTAAGTTACTTGAAAAATAATATTTTCTTTGTAAACTTTTGCGTTTCGGGGCAAAATTAGCTGTTGACGCGAAAAAATTACTTTCTTGTTGTTAGGGTTCTTTACGATAAATAATAAAAAAATTATATAGCAAAGTAGAGTATGCCGAGGACACCTATTGTTAGGGCATTCTGTTCTATATTATCCGCCCAATTTTCGAGACATTGCGTGTAGAGTAGTAAAATTCAACGCCGCCTTTTGTCATGTTACCAGAGTCAAGAAGTGAAAATAATTCATTCTCCAAAGTGGTAATCGAACCCACAACCGTCGTGTTTATAGTCTAACGCCGTTCTGCTACGCCACGCAATGTCAAATAGTAAGAAAATGCCTTCCTCGATGAAGATTAATCAGTTAAATCTACATTTAAGTCTCTTTCTCCCTCTCTCTTTAGAGAATAACAATACTCTGAGAAGTAAAGTATGTAATACATCATATAGCATCATGTTTCTCATATGGTTATATTTTACATTACAAAAAAATCTATTTCTTTTTGCTTCACGCTGTTATACCACAACTGTATGTGTGCGTACCCTGCTATATGCGAAATACATCATCAAACACAATAATTAATAAACAACGGAACCCTCTCAATATTATCTTAACATCTTCTCCAGCTTATTAAATTTATTTCTCATCTGACATTGAATAAATTTGTGATCATATTTTTCAGTTCTGTCAAACTAGATTGGATGTTAACTTGCTTCGAAGTTTTATAAGCGTTGACGGCGTTTTTAAGATTTTTAAAGGACTCCTGTTTAGTAAAAGTATGGACTTACATATTTTGTACTACTATCTACGCGCGTTTGCGAAAAAAACACTTTTTATAAATATATTTATTTATACATATCTATATCTAAAAAAAATGCTGAACTGATTTTGATGAAATTTGAACTATTTCATAAATTCGAATAGATGATTTTACTTAAATTGAAAAATATCAACTCGACATGATTTTTAGTTTCCCAAAAATTTGTGGACAAAGATACAAATTATTTATACACCACAAAATTTTTGTACCTTATATTGTTTTTTCTGGTAGAGAGATACTGTAGAGAGTACAACACCTGTAGTGAAAATTGTGACTTTCATTTCAGAAGTCATCGGCCGCTACTTTTTTTGTATGGACTTTAAGACGTAAACTGAATATTTCAATCGAGTGAGGATCGAACTCATAACCACTCGCATTTACATTCACACAATTATGCCCCTTGCCACGAGTGGCCTTTTATATTTTAATAGATTAATAGCTGCAGATAATAAATTTTATTTATTACTGATATCAAAATATGTCTAAGACCATTAATTGTACAGTTTACGCTTAGCAAGTACTGTCCAAAGGAAATTTTACGAGCTCTTACGTTTATTGTGTAATTTTATGGTTGTCTGTTTATCTATGTTTAATAGTTATAACAATTAATTACAGCAAGTTCTGATTTTGTTAATAATGCTATATAAATATTGATATTTAATAAAAGTCATCGTGCAGTGGGACAACGTCTGACTGTAAACGCGATGGTTATGGGTTCGATTCTATTTGGAGTAATAAATTACTTTTGGGATTGACCTCCACTCGTGAAATTA
Source organism: Heliconius melpomene melpomene (assembly GCA_000313835.2). Taxonomy (NCBI): domain Eukaryota; kingdom Metazoa; phylum Arthropoda; class Insecta; order Lepidoptera; family Nymphalidae; genus Heliconius; species Heliconius melpomene. The sequence continues at coordinate 280,030 of HE672058.1, forward strand.
AAGACTCAATTCCAGTGAAATGCGGAGAGCTGAGTGTCTTAACAGTAGTTTGTCTCTGACTCTCTTGGTATATGTAGGAGGAACCTTGAAGACAAAAGAACAATAAAAAAACGTTGTTTTGATGAATGACGATGACGATTAAGCTAAAGTCAAGGCCTCAAACTATAAGCTTTCAATACTGAATTCAATATTTTTAGTATTGTGTATAAAGAAAATTATGGTGATTTAACTAAATAAATATATCTATACTAATATTATAAAACTGAAGAGTTTGTATGGTTTAGCGCACTGATCTAAGGAACTAATATCACCATTCACTTTACCTTTTTTCTACAGGGGCGAAAACAAAAATGTTATAGCTAGTACATTTTATATATTATTTTTTCGATTAAATAGGATTTTCATATAAATGTGTACAGAGTAGCCAACAAAATAAATATATCAACGTTAATAGTTCCATTAGTAAACAAAGTAACAGTTACTCTGGGCTTTGATTGCTCTATAAAAAGGTAGTTGCTTCATTGCCTCTATAAAGTAGTGGAATAACAGTTTATTTTAACTATCTAAGAAAACAATTGTAAGACCTTCAGGTAATGTTAGACGTTTATAACCGACAAGCCGAGAAAAATACTTTGTTTTTGAAGTTCTCGTGAATCGCTTTAGTACCTATTTTTAAATTGTAATTTTATTTTTAACCGACTTCAAAGAAGGATATTATAAGTGTGACATATATGTATGTAATTCTTTTTGGATTTGGTTAAAATTTGAATATGATAGATATTGAAAGTCAAATCAAATGAGCCTTTTTGTTTTAAATGGAATATATCTTATATTCCAAGTTAGGATTCATAACAATTACATAATTTTAAGTATAATTTTATTTCGCTTTTCACATTTTTTGGGGTAGGTACTTAAAAACCAGTGAGAATTGACTTTTCTCGGTATGTATCTGAGTTTCTGTGTATGTTTGTGTGTGTTTGCTTGAATTTCATATAAATTTCTATTCTGTTAACCTTTGTAAAACTGTATCAAAGAAATAATAAAAAAAAATCAGCTTCACGCTGTACCCCGTACACATCGGGGTAGGCAGAGGGAACCTAGTGTTAAGACACTCTGTTTCCCACTTTCTGCCGAATTCAGGAGGCATTGCATGTTGAGTGGCAAAACCCAACGCCGCGCTTTGCCTCGACACCAGAGCGAAGAAAATGGAAATGTAAACGTAAATGAATATTTCACTTCCTCCAGTGGGGATCGAACCCACATCTTGTGCCGCTGCGCCATGACGGTCTCTATCATATATTTATGTATAAAAACGTAATATTGATTATACAAATTCCTGAAACAGTCACCCATTCACACTTACACTATCAGTTGGATCAACAGCCATATTCGATTGTTAGTAACCCAGTTTACCGCCAGCAATCCGACCAAACCGCCTTTGTAAAGACAAAAGGATGGAAATAAACCAATCATATACTCTCATATGACCTGAGAGTGGAATGCAACTCTGTTTATATGCTATAAAGTTATATATTTAACTGCATATGAAGGTTATGGATTCGGTTCTCGCGTAAAATAATATCCTAAAAGAATTAAATAATTCACCCCGAGTGGAATTGAACTCACAACCGTCGCGTTAATTGTGCTTGTGCTGTGCCACTATGGTCTAAATTATATTTATGGGAATAGTAAATTACTTTAGTAATATTAATCAGTACAATAGACTTAAGTTGCATACAAAGCGGCTTACATCGAGTGCATAATATGAATAGTACACGCTGTAGTGGTTCATTTAGGTAATATTTGACTCTACCGTAATAGGTAAGTAGTATGTTTGGTTGGACGTGCTAATCTCAGGAAGTGCTGATTCGAAATGAAAAAAAAATAATTACAGCATAGTCTTACACAACTTGTAGTTGTTTCCGCAAGGGAAAGCTCGGGTAAAAGCTAATAAGCTTATAAGCTTCACGATATATCCCGTGTATAGCACGGTAGGCAGAAGGAACCTGGGGACGTTATGTTAAACATCTGCGTAACCCATTACGATACTTCCGTTCCCCATTTTTAACGGAATTATTGAGGCTTTGTGTGTTGAATGGGGGAACTCAACCCCGCGCAATGCTATAAGTAGATATGTGTTATAGTAATCTTATAAGTACCTATGTTTATTCTCCAAATAAAATAATAGACTAGAGATTCTTGTGTGAAGACACCTCTATCTTCGCTCTTCACCCGAATTTGAAACATGGTGTGTTGAGTAGCGGAACTAAATGTGTATTCTCGTATCAGAAGCAGGGCAAAATGTCTTAACATAAGGTTGCCTACCCTGCTATATGCATTGTGAAATTTTAAAAAACTGTTATGAAAATATTTTCACGGTACTCCGAGCTACTAAAGTTGAACTGAAGCTAAAGTAAGTAATCCCTATTATACTCAAACTATCTGCATCTAATACGACACGGCTTATCAGCTATATTGGAAGCTTTAAAGGCTACAGTTCAAGTTTTTTAGGGTTCTGCAACTCAAAAGAAAAAAACGGAACCCTTATAGGATCATTTTGATGTCTGTCTGTCTGTATGCATATTCGTCTGTCATGACCTCGTAGAAATATCAAGATTGCTCATCGAAGAAGCTGCAAATAATATCGAATTTCCAATCCAATCCAATCTACGCTACGATCCTTTGGAGTAAAAAAATAAAGGTTCTTAGTCAACGCAATCAAAAGGCGAGCGTTTTGTTTTAGTTGTATTTTGGACTTACAATTATGAAATTTATCAACAACTGAAAACTTATAATACCTTGTGAGAACTGGACAAAACTATAGAATTTTATTTCCTGAGATTTTCCCTTTTTACTTCCTGAAGTCTACACAATGAAAGTTGCAGGCAACGACTAGTTAATTGCAAACAAATTTATATAATTAGATTTCTTAAGCAGTATAAAATTAACTACAGTATCTACCTCTATTAAATTAAACGGTTAAATCTAGTTATAAGTTACAGCTTCAGTTTAGATTGGTTCATGCATGTGTTATGTCCCAGAGGCACATAATATAGACAATGTTGTATCTTCGAATGTTGTTATTCCTGTACGTAGATTTCTTTAAAGTTTTAATCATAAGAACTAAATATTGACTGTAAACGATTCTGGGTTCGATCAGCTACTTGATATATAACGTAAATAAAAAAAGGAAAGACTGTGAGAAAAGAAAGAAAGGAATGTACTTTCTTTGTTTCAAGGCTATTTGAAAATTATTGTTAATTTTAGGTGAAAATCTGACTAGTAGGGTAAAATGTAATTAAACGTAACCTTTATAGATTTCTTATATATTGTAAACAACATGAAAGAGTGAGTGCTAAAGTAAGTTACTCAACTTTTTTAATTTGTCCTTACCCTTGACCTAGAACACTAAAATTGGTACGGAAGCCTCGGTGGGAGAATCCCACTCGCACTTGACCGGTTTTTATTCCATACACGCTATATTAACAAAGGAATTCTGTTATAATCATTACAATATGAAGAAGTGTAATCGGTACTTGTACTGGAGAGTTATATATTGAGTATTTACCACTTTCCAGTCTCTAATGACGTGGAATCTGCAAATTACTTGACGGGAAGCTTTAGCCAACTTAAATCTTTTTTTAATTTCAAACTGTTAAAAGTAAGTCAAACGGGAGTCAGATGGAACCTAGTGTTATGACACTCTATTTCGCGTTTGTTACTTTCCTAAATAAGTACATTGTGTGTTGACTGTTGAGTGACGTATAGTGAACTTTAATTTTTACCTCCGAGCGGGAATCAAACCCACCATCCATCGTGCTTACAGAGAGACTTAATTATTTTTATTGTTCGTATTATATTAATTTATATACGCTTCTTCTCCTTTTTTTTCTATTTCACGTCTCTAACTTCACGAAAACTGAGTTGCGAGCAACGACTAGTACTATATTATACATATACTAGTGGACCCGGACGCGGCTACGCCTGCTTCAACTATAAGAATATTTATTAAATATATTCATGAAATTATTTTCAATTCTCAATAGAATTAGTAAGAAAATATAAGCTCAAATAATCAAAAAGAATAATAAGTAGATACACATTATTAGAAAAAATTATCTGAGTTATTGAAATGAACTAACAAAAGGATTAAAAGTAACTAAAGGATAGGTTTTCTTAATATTAGAAAAAGTACCTAAAGTTTTCCGTACGTGCGTACATAGATATCGACTCTACGAAATAACTAAACATTTCTCTCTATTAAGTAGGATAATTTTAGCGGGCAATATCAAATAAAATAAGAAGAGAATCAAAGTGTATTTTAAATTAATTATAAACAACAAATAAAGTTCGAAAATGTATGAAAATTTATAAAACCGTCAACGTCATCTGCCCGTTCGCGTCGGTCATACTGTGCCTCCCGCTAGGTGGCTAGGTCATTTGGAATCAGTGACATCTCCTTAATTATTTATTAGTATGTTATCCAGTAAACTATAATTTCAATCTAGATAAAATGCTAAAAGTGACTATTATATTTATTTTCATAAGGATGAACATCAAAACGTCGCGGTAGCGGTCGCGTAGCAACGACGGTTGTTATTAACATGGCAGAATAAATTGCATGTCAAATTAGAATGTACTTTAAAATATATTAGTATATATGTGTAATGTAATGTTATATAGCCTATAGCACTTCTGAAGAATGCAGCTTTCAAACAAAACAAAAACAATGAAAATCGGACCAGTAGATCCAGAGATCTTAGCGTTCAAACAAACAAACAAACAAACAAACAAACTCTTCCGCTTTATTATATTATAGTATAGTATAGATGTACCTATATATATCCTATATCTTATAAAACAAAGTCGCTTTTCGTGTCTGTCTGAACTTTCTAACTCTTCTTCTTCTAAACCACCCAACGGATTTTTATGCGGTTTTCACCATTAGGTCGAGTATTTCTCAGGGAAGGTTTATATATAGTTTATTTTTTGTACATTCTTATGTAAATTAACATAAATACGATAAATGTGTATAAAGTCCTACCCGTTGAGACACTTTCGCGCATGCGCTGCTTTAATGGTAAGTACTACATGAAAATAATGTACTGGAGTATTATTCCTCTTAAAAAGATCTACAAAAAAGTCCGCGACAGCATATTTTTATCTTTTAAGGATAACGTGTAGTGATCATATTTCTGTCTAAAAATAGTAATTTCAATATATTTTTTATTGTGAGGGATATTTTTCCATAATGGTATTAATCCTTATCCTTTAAAATACTTTATTAATTTTCTACGTTAAACGAAGATAAAATTTGTTTTTCACACTATTTCGAAATTGTGAATAATTTTAGAGAAAAACGCATTTAATTGTTGACACATCCCGCCGTTCACACATCAGCTGTATGTTACTCAAGTTTCACTTATCCCTTACTCTCAGCATATAAATAAGTATATTAGTTACGTTGGCCATTTAATGTAGATCAAAACTGTCTTTTACTGTTTTTTTCATTTTGATAAGTACTTTAGAAGTTGTTACAATATCAAAACATCCTTGCTGCGAAACGCGCCCCGCGACGTTTTGCTTATACAAGCGCGTCATGAGCAGTCATCGGTGGTTCAGTGGTAGAATGCTCGCCTGCCACGCGGGCGGCCCGGGTTCGATTCCCGGCCAATGCATTCTATTTAATTTTCCTCACAGGCAGCCACGTAGTGCTTGCTTTTCATCAGGGACAGAATACCCTCTTCAGCATTAACCACAAGCTCGAAAAAAAAACCCGCCCGCTATAGAGGTATAGCAACGAAGATTTAGATACGTTTGCACGTCTTGGATAATTGGAGTTGAATGTATTATTTCAGCGTGATATATTTGGTTTCATATTTTTTGTAGTAGTTATTAGTAGGTAGGTTTTTGTTTATAGTTTCTTCCGTTTAAAAATAGTCATTTAACTATCTAAAAATAGTCATTTAAATATATTTTAATAAGTACTTGAAAAGATTAGTAGCACAGATTTAAAATTACGGTACCTACTAAAAAATCCTTGCTGTGTAAAACAATTGGAGTACCCTTATTGAAACTACGAAAATGCGGGTTGCATTAGTGTTTAATTAATTTTCACATGATCTTAAGTGCTTTGCAAACATACATTATATGAATAATCCAGTAGTTAAAGCGGGCGAAAGCCGCAAGGGGGTCGCTAGTGGTACAATATATCTACAGTACCGATACTGGGGTCAATTCAAAAGCCCGATACCTATTTCAAGCCGGCCACCTGCCAGCCTTATTTTAGAATGGAAAAAATAAAAAACGAAACGGACACGTGT
>HE672059.1:0-18562 GCA_000313835.2 Heliconius melpomene melpomene
ATTTTGGTATAGGCAAGACAATAGCGGTTTCTTTTTCCTAGTCCAATATCTTTTATTACACAGTAGATTTAACTGAGAAATACATTTTATAGTTTCATTCCTACTCAATGATTCACACTTTAAACTATATTTTTAACCGACTTCTGTAAGAAAAGGAGGTTATCAATTCGACTGTATTTTTTTTTTTATTTTTTTTTATGTTTGTTACCTCATAACTTTTAACTGGGTGGACCGATTTTGATTAATTTTTTTTTATTTGAAAGATATAGCTTCCGAATGGTCCATTTTTTTTGGTCCATGTCTGACAATGGTATCCATGAGAAAATCACATAAGTCTTAAATTTGCATTATGCATGTGCGCGACTAATAGCCGAATAACTCAATGTCGCGCTAACCGATTTTGATGATTCTTTTTTTATTTGAAAGGATACACTTCAAGGATAATTTGGTGAAAGTTTGGTTAGGTTTCGATTATGGAATCCGGAGAAAATTGAGAAAGTTTGTTTTTTTTGGTCAAAAATTAATTATACTGTAATAGTTACAAGCAAAAACTTTTTAAATTGATGTCAGAAGTGAGATTCCTGATCGTTGCATTTCTTTTCAACCAATCTCAAAAAAGAGGATGTTCTCATTTTTCAACCAACTTCAAAAAAGGGAGATTCCGAATTCACCCGAATACTTTTTATGTTTGTTCTTGTCAATATACCAAAATGTAACTTTGCACAAAAATAATAGCTAATTAAATGAAGTTTTACATAGAACAATCACAACCACTCGTTGACAACCACTACCACCACCATCACCACTCGTTCAAAAAGCATCATTTTAAGATCTACCCATCACTAAAAATCGTAAAATAAATTAATTTTTAACAAAAACAAAAACCGACTTCTAACAACGAACTAAAAAGTGAAAAATAATTATACAAAGATTTTATAATTTTGAAGTCGGTGTCAAACTAATGCTACAACACCTTTACTACAATATCTAATTACTAAGCCTGTTTGTTTTACTTGGCACTGACTTCAAAATTATAAAATCTTTATATAATTATTTTTCACTTTTTAGTTCGTTGTTAGAAGTCGGTTTTTGTTTTTGTTAAAAATTAATTTATTAATTTTATAATATTAATATTTTCATTGATCACGAATTAAAATAAATCGTCGCTATACCAGAGCGAGGAGATGAAATTAATTAATAGACAAAACGAAGCGCTGAGGTTCTGCCAGGAGGATCTGCGGAAAGAAGTGCCTTAACACTACGGAGATTAACATCGTGCTTTGTCCAACACAGCGTCGAAACGATATGTGTATTATATGAATAAATTGTTATGAAGTGGGAATATTGCGCTTTATTATCGAAACCAATCCGCTAAACAGAAAGATGATATAAAATATAAAATTACCAAGAAGCCAGAAGAAGCCGAGGTAGTAAGTTCGATGTAGGTCAGGGGGAAATTATTTTCATTCTCTCGCTCCGGCAAGACTAAACTCCACTAATTAAAAAAAAAGGAAAAGAATAAGAAAGCATAAAAAACATATTAAAAAAAATCAGAATTTGAACCCACAAGACCTATATGGCACATAAGTCAACTAAGTCCAAACTGCACCAAGGTAGCATTTATTTTATTATATTCTTCAAAAACAACAGAAAATCCCACTTCAATTGTTTAGTATTCAAGAACGTTCAAGTGTTCGTTAGCTTTTGCGATGATAGAGGCTTCAAACCCCTCGTTACAACGAAATGTTCATTTTAGTTTAACAATAGCAATACTCGTATTTTATTTCAGTATCTGTTTTTCAAAATTTTATGACTTTTTTCTTTCTTTAGTTTCACTCTGTATCCCACGTAAAGCAGTGTAATCAAAGGGAACGTAGGGAACTAGTGCTAAAACACTCCGCTTCCCATTTTTCGCCGATTTCTTGAAGCGTATTGGGTGGCGGAACTCAACGCCACTTAGCTCGTTATCAGAGCCAAAAAATAAAAATTTCAAATATTTTATTCGCCCGAGATTTATTATTTTATTTATTTATTTTATATATTTATTAAGTGACATCTTACGCTTTATAGAAGATGCTTGTTGAAACAAGCTTTTAGTATTAAATAGTTAAACTTTATCAAAACAGATGGAGCTTTACATAAAAATTTTGTGTGTTTTTATGTATTAATACTTGTATGGTTTATCATTTTGTTACTTGAAGATTTTTTTTGACATTTTTTTTTATTTGAATACAAAACTTTAATAAAGTTAAAATATTATTCACATAATTAGAACAACAAAAATATTTCAGTTTTATGTAAAAGTAATATTGTATAAGAAATTTAATTAGACTAAAAGGATTTGTACTTTTAATACTAAACTTATTTGATACAATCAGCATAAATTTAACATGTATAAAAAAATATAAAAGTTCAATTTTATTAGCATAGATGGCATTATAAGCTATAATATTCATTTAATATAGAAAAAAAACAGCTTTAAGATTTTTTGTCTACAGTAGAGTAGACAGAGAGAACCTTATTGCTAAGACTTATACTCCCACTTTCTTCGTTAACAATCATTCTTATCTTAACAAAGAGCAGGAATCGAATCCACAACCATCACGTTTACAATCTCGCTGTGCTGAGACGGCCTATAATAATATTATATTCACATTGAAGGTTAGTGAGACCTTACTATCGGTCACGTAAATACGTATTCAGTAACATTATAATCTATTTATCAATTAGTTATTTTTATTATGACAATTTAAATATATAAATTATAGAATTATAGTAAAAATAATATGATTTATAAGTGAAGTGACTATAATATAATTAATTGTACAGAAAATTTGAGAATAATATTGCAATGCAACCAAAGAAACAAGGAAAAGACAAAATAAATAACCTGTTTGATGAATGATGAGATTTGAAATACTTTGAGAAGCAGGTTTGTTAGAATTTGAAGTTTTGTAATAATTACTATTTTTGTTAATTTATCGTATTGTGACGCACTAAAATAATGACGTAAGTACTTATTCATTAAATTTCGTTTATTTGTTTTATCGGGGTTCTTCCGTTCTTCTATATAGCATGTTAAAAAAGGGTACCTAGTGTTAAGACGCTGTTCCCTCTTTTCTATCTAATTTTCTTGATTCTTGCAGATTGAGAACTATATCTTGCTATCTGGTGTGATAGACTTCTGATAACAATTCAAAGCGCGAGAATTCAACGCCGCGCGATGTAGGGAACAATTCGGCGGAAAGTAGAGAACGAAAGTGTATTAATGAAGTACCTAATTAAGACCAAAGTGCCTTATTACTAAACATTAAAAATAAAAACAGCTTCACGCTATAACCCGCACACAGCAGGGAAAGCAGAGGGAATCTTGTGTTAAGACACTCCGTTGCCAACACATAGAATTTTGGAGGCATTGCGTGTTGAGTGCAGAGCGAAGAAATGAAAATATAAATTTAAATAAATATTTTATTTTTTCGAGTGGCGATCGAGCCCACAAGCAGTCTATTTTGCAGTACACTTTGTACCCCTGCGCCACGACTGACCTTTTATAACTAGGTTCCCAGGTTCCCTCTGCCTACCCTACTAAGTGCAGAATACAGCGTGAAGCGAAAAAAGGTTCTATAATTACTCCAAACGAACATGAGATTTAAGACCAAAGTCCCTATAAAGTAATAAAAATATTAAAACGTATTAGCCTTATCAAACTCTTTGAAATGTCTTGACCCCACTCGCATATAGATAGATAATTATAGGTTATCCGTTATTTTCAGATAAAAGTTAAAAACTGCCGTACATTGAAATTAATAGAAGAAAAAAATGAAGATTGTATATTATTTTTATGTAATTTTATCTTGTGCCATACTAGAAGTTAAAAATACTCAAATTCACAGTAGACCTGAATACGCCAGAAATTGTTGTAAAGGCAACGAAGAAATTAAATCATATTTTTTTCCCGGCATAAGCGGCGGGTACAGAATTGTTATTAGAAAAAAATTATCCTCTGGGACAGAAGTTAGAGTAAAACTGGACGCTCAAGGAAATGTGATTTTAGTAAGTTACTTTTGAGTTTTTTTTTAGATTAACGATATATCTCAGGATAAGCTGAATGAACCTGGGAACCCAGTGTTAAGAGACTCTGTTATCCATTAAGTCATTCCATTCCTAAGAACCAATAATAATGCAATAATTTTTTTTTCATCAATTAGGACTCGTCCACGGAGGGCATAAAATTTAATAAATATTTATATATTTTTGCTTTTGTGAATTTGAATTAAGAATAAGATCACTTAAAAAGCACCCTCAGCTTTTTTTGCATTATTCTTAAAAGAAATATATTTACTTTTAGTATTTTTTTCACAAAAGCGTGTTTTTAGTTGTTTTTTATTTATCATTTATTTAAACTCCTGCCTAGTTAACACTAGGTTTACCAGTTAAGTAAAGCTTCTGTTCTCCACGTTCAGCTAATTTTTCTCCTTATAAATTCTCATCAATTCTCACGCACTAAAATGAGTAAAGTAATTGTAATCTTAGTTTTTATTAGATACTAGGATACCTAGGCAGCTGCGCCCACTTGAACTATACGAATATTTATTAAATATATTTATGAAATTATTTTCAATTTAGGGGATGAGTTCTAAAAACTGGCGTTCAATTAAATGTTTTAGGAGTCTGAATTTTCAATTTTAGAAAAATCGGTGCACCCTTATTTTTCATCCCTTTAGGGTTAAAAAAATTCAAAGTACCATCTTAGTGGTGTTCACATTACAAAAATAAACCTCTGTCCAAATTTCACCTATCTTTCATCAGCGGTTATGGCTGTGCGTCCATGAAGTACGACCTCAGTCAATGGGAACATCTCCTTTTATATATATATAGACTAGTGGACCGGAATGCGGCTACGCCCGCTTGAACTATAACAATATTTATGAAATTATTTACAGTTTTCAATAGAGAGATGCGTTAAGCAAGCTTATTTTGGGTGACGTTTTCTAACAACAAACTTTGCAAATCGTTGCTTAGCAACGACGGTTGTTATTAACATGGCGGAATAAATTGTATGTCAAATTAATAAATATTTTAATATATTGGTATATATCGACAACATTACAAATATGAGAAAAAAAAGTATCCTATGTTCATCCCGGAACCCTCAAGTATCTCTATATGAGTATTTTATCACAATTAAATTAGCGGTTTGGCCCTGATTGCGTAAAAGACAGACAGACAGACAGACAGACAGACAGACAGACAGACAGACAGACAGACAGACAGACAGACAGACAGACAGACAGACAGACAGACAGACAGACAGACAGAGTTACTTTCGAATTTATAATATAGGTATGGATGAGGCAAATGACATGCCACATGTCATCCTGACATATCTATTATAGATATGAAAGTTATTTAATTTTCTCTGTAATCAACATATAGCGTATAATCTGTTTTAAATTTCAGGGCAATAATAATGCAAAATTTACAACAGACACAGATTCTATCAATAACGTTTTTAATTTTATAATTTTGAAAGATGCAGAAGATTTTTTATTTACTATAAATGGGAAGAGATATCCTCACCAGCCACCTTACATATTGAGTTTAAAAATAAATGGACAAGAAAATTGCAAAGATCCTGATCTAGTAAGTATAAGCTTATGTATCTACACCAAGAATCTCAACATTAGGTTCCCTCTGCCTATCTTGTATGTGAGATGAGCTCCAATCTACCAATTACAGAAATTGGACATTTGAAAAAAAAATGAAGGAACGTTTAACTGTTCATCTTGCTAATTGGAGTTAAACTTAATGAACTTGTTATTTTTTTTTAAATTTGATTCTTCCCAATGTCAATACTATGTGAGATTTTGAAGAATGTATATTATTTATTTTCATTTTATACCCTTAACCAGTTTTTTCTTTTATTTTTAGACATATTTCGATACAAGTGCTGATTTAACAGATGTAACGAAATTTTGGAGTACAGCGCCAAATAAATCTTGTGGTCGCCGAAGGTTAAATCATCACTCGACACAGTTGATAGTTAGTGGATCTGGAGCGAAGGCTGGCGACTGGCCGTGGCATACAGCCATATATAGATTGAAAGGGGGGAATTTACAATATATATGTGGAGGAACGCTTTTATCAACATTTTTAGTTTTAACAGGTAAATTAAAGAATTTACGCTATTTTGCTGTTTAGATGTACCTAATTTGTATTTGTATTTTGATATATAATTTCTTCGTTAAGATTTTTATTTGATTGTTTAACTTAACTGGTCTTTGTAACTATTTATAACTTTGACCTTTATAAAAAAATCTGTTATATATGAACTGGATAAATTTCCTTATTTTTTTAGAGAGATTTTTTTTTATGCGTTTTTAACTTTTAACGAAAAAACGAACCTTATAAGATCACTTTGTTCCTCCGACCCGTCCAACTGGCTGTCTGTCTGTCAAGAGCCTTTATCTCAGAAGTGCTTGGAGATATTGAGTTGAAATTCTAACCGCGGATAATAAACGCAGATTGACACACTGTAAAATGATATCAAATGAATAGGGTACCTACTTCCCGTTGACATATAATTCTTAAAACCTCAATACATATATACAATACATTTGTGGTTAAATCCTAACAAAATAGCCTTAAAAACGGGGCAAAATTTGGTATTAAAGCCCCTAGTTCAAGTGAAGTTTCATATAAAAGGATTCTGGCAAAGCTAATGGCTAATGACAAGTCCTCGGTGGGTGAAGTGGACTCGCGCTTGCCCGGTTTTTATTAATGCAAATCTGTTAATTTTGAAACTTTTCTATTACTTTCGTGCAGCTGCTCATTGTGCCACTATCCGAGGAGCACCAGTAAATCCAGAAATACTTGGAGTGACTTTGGGTAAATATGCTCTCATTGGACAAGAAATAACTAATCAAGATAGAGAGGTATATAAAAATTGATTTTAAATACTTATTTTACAATATCTAAATATATGATAATTTCTTTTAAGTTTTTAATCTTAAATGTAAGCTGTTAAAATATTGCAAATACAAATATTACAAAGCTGAAATTTTAAGGATTAAATGAATTATTATATATTTAAGACAGTATGCGTACTTACTAACTTGAAAGTGGGGCCCTTTAAGAATAGTGTAGAAAATATACATTTATTTTTACCAGGCACTACATGGGCTTTTATAATGCCATACATTGTTAAGTTTGTTTAAAATTGAGTCAAAATACGTTATAACTATATTAGTATGAAAACTTTAATTTTATATTTATTATTTACGGACTATTTCGAGTCCTTATAATCCTTACAAACACCTTACAAGCATCCAGACCAATCCGATGGCTCGATCGTCCTCTGCCTACTGAACAAAAAATGGAGTTTGATAAAGTAATTGTTTAAAAAATCTACACAAAAGCCTTACACAAGTTTACTTAGTCTCTCATAATGGATATGCTCTTTACTCTAAAATACATAATACCGTTAGAACTTATAGTTCCACGAAAAATAACAGTCCTGAAAAATCACAGCTTTTTTTATTGACCAAGTATAGTTTGTTGACGTTAGACGCTTCAAAAACCCGAAAAAAAAATTTGAAAAACAAATTATAATCAGTACTTTTTTATATTTCCAGGTATACAAAGTAATTGTACATGAAGATTTTAATCATAAGACATTAGATAATGATATAGCACTATTGAAACTAAGTTCAGAAGCTGTTTTTAACAATTATGTCCAACCAGCTTGTATATGGCTTGATGAAATATACGATCAGTTACATTCATATGAAATAAGTGGTACGGTAAGGAATTTTCATTTTTAACTTTTTAACGCATTTTATTAGGATCACGCTGTATCAGCACATAGCAGGGTAGGCACCTGGAAACTTAGTGTTAAGACACAAAGTTCCCATTAAAACACTTTTGTTCCCCACTTTCCGACGCCTTCTGAAGTGTCGGAACTCAACGTCGCTAGTTTGCTTTTTTTGCTATCATTACTCTTATTAAAATATAGTTCAAAAATGTTGTCAATATGATTTGGTCATGGCTACTTTACAACATTTTTTTTATTTTTAGTTCCTTTTTACGCAAATTGCCCGGAGCAACACTCACAAAATACAAAAACAGTCCAAAAACACTCCGTTCTCTACTTTTACATTTTTTAAAATAATACTGTGAAATACTGGCGTAACTCAATACCGCGCTATGTCTGTAAGAATTTGCATTGAATTCACAAAAACCACGTTTACCGCCAGACGCTGCCATTGCGACGGTGATGATATTGTTTATATTTCCACATTTAAATAATAAATGTAAGTTTCCAGGTGACAGGATGGGGTATAGATCAATTAGAAAAATTATCGAAAAACCTTCGAGAAGCCACAATGCCTATAGCAGCTGACGTCACTTGTATTAGATATGAGCCACTTTTCTACACTAATATGTTAAATGGAAAGAAATTTTGCGCTGGTTACGGTAATGGTGAGTTTACGCTCTATACTGCTTAGTGCACACTTTCTCTGCCTGTTTAGGGCAGAATTCAACGAAACGAAATGAAATGAAAATTACTTTATTTTACTTTGTAGCGTTCTTTAAGTTTTTCGACGACTCTATCTTGTATATTTTATTAGCTCATATACATAGTACAATTTTTTTATTCTGATATCTGCAAAAAATAAAATGTTACCTTGGTCGTATGATTCGTTGTATGATGTTCTAGGTTCGTTATATGATCTTTTTCATTTTGGGGCAGCCAAAAAAAAATTAAATATTTTAAAAAATATATTTTTAACGTCTAATAAAATTTAAACAACTTACTTTTTGGCTTAATGTTACTAGTTAAGAAACTACCTACTACATTATAAAATTTACACATATTTTAGGCACCGCAGCATGTAATGGAGACAGCGGAGGTGGTTTCATGGTGTTTGTACGTGATGCTGAAAAAGATTACGGCTATTTACTTCAAGATATGCCAGGAGCTTGGTATGTCAAAGGAATCGTATCTCTAACGCTTGCTCGTAAAGATTCCGATGTTTGTGATCCAAGTGCCTATACTGTATACACTGATGTAGCCAAATACAGAGATTGGATATTAAATTATATGAATTGAACTGTTCTTTTTATTATTAGCCAACCTATCCTAACCTATCCAAAAGAAGGTTCCCATTTTTTTATTTACAGCTCAAAGCTTTTTGGCAGAAAGAACCTAGGGTTAAAACACTTCATTCATCACTCTCCGCCTAATTTTTGAAGTGTTGAGATAAAAATTGTATAATATATGATAAGATATTTTTGTTTTTATAAAATGTTTATTTAAAGCAGCAAAGGCTACTATTAGCATTTAAAAGACCGGTTGTTGCTAATATTTTAAATATTTATCCTTAAACTTTGTTCTGAATCAAAGTTGTTTCGTATAAACAAATTTTGTCATTTAGATTCCTCAGGACATTCAATTTATGTTTAAGTTTTATTATTCTTTAAGTTTTATTATTCTTTTAAATTATAGTACTATTCAATACTCTTAAACAAAAGATTTTTTTATGGAGGAGTTGTTGATGAAGTTTAATTTTGCTGGAGGAAAAACCTGTATCTCGTCATTACTAACATTCTCATAGTATTTATAGCCTTGAGTTAATATTATAAACAATGTTCCTAGTTCATTCTTCCGTTATATGTATTGGAGTGCGGTTGTTCTATAAAGTAAATATTTACGTAAACGTCAAACTATTCAGTGAGTGAACAATTTTTTTCGTAGCTTTACGCTTTATCCCGCATATAGCAGGGCTTCGAAAACAAAGGCCGTGAAACCGCCGCTCGTCACTTTCAATGCGTTGCTTGTTGAGTGGCGGAACTTCTTGAAACTTTTGCGGAAAAAGAGGAAGTGAGTTTATTAACACTAGTTTTATACAATATATTACAATAACATGTGAATTATTTTTAGGTGGTTGAAAATTTTAAAATAAAAATAGCAATATACAAATCACTTTTATATGTTTTTGGATCAGGAAAAAAATGAAGCTGTTACTATCAGTTTTCTTTTATGTAATCATCAAAGTCAGTGGCGACGATGACTCTGGATGGTCATTTGTAGGCAATCCATTGGTCACGGCACATCCGTGCAATGGATCAACAGACATACAGCTTATGTATGAACCTGGAAGATCTCCCAAAGAAGAAAATATATATAACATCAGGATTAATAAGAAATTTCCCAAGCATTCAATCATTAAATTGAAATTTGATAAAGGTGCTACTGTAATATTGGTAAGTCTTAAATATTAATATTTTTTGCCCGTATGGTATTATGGTGTAGACATAAAATAATTATCCATATCCTCCTCCAACCTCGTCTACGTATTCTACGCCAGAGTTAGCTGTATGCGGTTTAGCGATACAGCGTGATAAAAAAAAGAAGGAAATAATTTGAGTAAGTTCTTAGATATTTCTGGTCATCAAAGTATTTAATAACTCATCTTTTGGTCATATGTGGTGTGGTGTGGTATAAAACGCAAATTCATTCAAAACAAAGATCATTTAAACCAAACGGTCATGTGCAAGTTGGACTCGCCCACCGAGGGAGGATTCGATACCAATCTCAGAATTGTAGGTAATTGTAGATAAATGAGATTTGAGGAAACTGTAAAATTTAAACCCAAAACTATCCTTATACCAAGTTTGTTTACGTATAACCTTAAGAAATACATATATTTTACAGACTAATGAAACTTTTGCAAGAATAGATCTTGACAAGAAGGCAAACCATGCATTCAGAATTAGGTTTTTCGAATCTCACGAAGGAATTGGTTTTCATGTACAAGGATGTGCACTTGGAATCGTTCCATACATTCAAAGTGTTAATATAAACACAAAGGAGTATTGCCAAGAACCTTTATTGGTAAGCTCTACTAAAACCAAAACTTTTACATATCAAATTATTATTTCGCCGGTTGTAGCTCGGTAGGTAGTGAAGCTTATAAGAGCCGGGAACAAACTCGAGCGTTTCTGTTTTTGATACGACAAATTACAATTTTGTAATTTGCAGAAACACAGTGTTAGTAGGTATACTGCATTAAATTCCTTTGACAAGGAGACTATCAGTCTGTCTATACAATATACATATAAGTATTTATATTATTATAATATTATTTGTATTACCTAAATATAACATTTTTTGTGTTATTCCAGGCCTAACGTATTTAACATATCGAAATATATCCTGCTACATTCAAATGAAGAAAGGACATGAAAATATTCCACTTCCCCGAGCAGGAATCGAATCCACAACCATCATTACAATCAGAATCTGAGCCCCTGCATCACGACGACTTCACCTTTGTATTGTTACCAGAGCGAGGAAACAAATAATTCTTTACTTTGAGTTGGAATCGTAGTCACAAAAGTCGCATTTATAGTCAAATACTGTTCCACGATGGTCTTAATTTCATTTTCTTTAATAAAAATTATATGAATAGAAAATGAAATTAATTAATATAATCATTATTAAAATAAAATATATAATGTAATAATAAAATTATTATCATTAAAAATATAGGGCTTTTTGGATTCTTATATCGAAGGATACAAAATTCAGGCTCAAACTTCATGTACACAACAACAAGAACAACAAAACGAAGAACACGACAAAAAGAAAACACAACAACGACAGAAAAACGAAGCAATAGACGAGGAAAAGACACAACAACAAAAATATGAATGTGGAAGACGTCAGACACCTTCAAATGTTTTAAATGAAAACGGAGAATCGCAGCCTGGTGATTGGCCATGGCACACTGCTGTGTTTAAAAGAAATAAAAATTCGAATTTAAGATACCTGTGTGGAGGAACACTTATAAATAATTTTCATGTTTTAACTGGTAATGTATATTTATTTATTGCTTAGATTACAATTAAAAATATATTCATATGATATTACTTTAGAACCCTGTTAATCATCACGTACTTATATCCTACCTATATAGATATCAGATATATTAACTTAACAAGAAATTCTTGCATATCCATATCAAAAATTACTGCACCGATTTTGATGAAACATACTGTTACCTAAGTTGATCTATTTAATCATCTGTCTATTCAATTTTCGAATTCGTCTATTAAAAAATCGCGCTCTACATGTTCACTGTTCACTTAAAGAACAGGGCACCTGCCTCCTCCTCCATATATAAATACGTGCAGTATATAATCATCAGTTCCACATGTGGCACTAGCAAAAAGTAACAATTTTACCATTTGTCTGGATTTTCACATTTAGACCAAACATTATCTCCGGTCCATTCTCTTTTCATTGTAGTTACTTATTTTTAATAAAAAGAAATTACTGGTTTAATCGAATATGTATATTATACTGCAGACTGACTGTATCCATAATTTTAGACGTATCCTAGATTATAGGTGCTTTTACAATACCAAATATATTTATTTGTATTTATAACGCAGCTGCCCATTGTGTGAGCAGAAATGAGCAAAAAATGTTAACCATAGCTCTTGGCAAAAATATTTTGTACCAAGATCCCGAAACTGGAGCTGAATGGAAAGAGGTATATTTTTAATTTTTTTATTATGTAAATTCAACGATAAGTTGGGAACGGAGTGTCTAAGAATAGGTTATCTCGGCCGATCCTATTTCGCGGGAAAAAAGAAGTAAAGCTGCTGCTTTAATACATTTGTATGTATTAGTTGGTGCTGGACTAGCATTTCCATTTATCACTTCATTTTTTTTTTATCGAGAATTAGCCCCAAACGTTCATAGTTTTTACCATGTAACAATTTAAGTACACATGAATACCAATATTGAACAAATTTATGTAGGGCTTGATTTTTGTATGCCGTAAAGCAAATTTTATCGTAAATTTTTTTTCCTATAACAATAAATTTTGTTATCTATGTATAAAAAATCCTATGTAGGTAAGCAAGCATAATTATGCATTTCTTTACATTCCAGATAGGAAAAATTACTATTCATAAAAATTATTTGCCTGTACTCCAAGCCAATGACATAGCTTTAGTAAAATTGAAAAATGAAGTAACCTTCACGAAATTCATTCAGCCAGCTTGCTTGTGGTACGAGAATGCTCACAAGAAACTGCCATCCGGACCAATCATGGGGACCGTAAGTGTTTGTTTCTATGGCATTATTTTTCATATTTTGTTTAAACTGTAAAGTAAAAATTGATGTTAGTAGTAAAGCCACTTTGTATATTTAATGCTTTTTTAAAGGATCTGTTAATATTTTTTAAACGTATGTAAACTTATACAGTTTAATTTAGGTACGTGGTATGCATCCTTCTTACTACGTAAGTTGAACTATTCGCTTAGAACTTTTTGTTCAAATACATGCAACCACAATCATTCTGTTTTCGGAGTGTTTTTAATACCCCGTTAGTTCCTCAATATGCTATTTTTAATAATTTCAGATAGTTGGATGGGGAATTGATGAAAATGACAATGTGCCGCTTAAACTCAATCAAGCGCAATTTCCTATGGTACCAGATAATATTTGTATACTAAATAAGCCAGATTTTTATATAAGAGTCTTAAATGGCTTGAGATTTTGTGCTGGAAATCTAGAAGGTATACTACCTCGAGTCTGTCTCGAGTTTTAAATTTGTGATATCTTCTAAAGCATATTTTTTTTTTATGTAAAAGCCAATCTTGATCCATATAAAACGCATAACGCACCTAACGCATTAAATTGAATAAAGAACGTATTGTACGTATGTATTGTTTAAAATAATTACGAAAATACGAGTTTTCTGTAATGTTTTACCCAGTTTTCAACTTCTTCGATAAATTGGCTATCTAACATAAAATATTTTCCTCTCAAATCGAACCAATACTCTCTGATAGAGTCAGTGAAATTAATTATGATAGAAATTACGGAACGGGCTGTCTTTTCGGGAAGCCGAGGGAACCTACTGGTTACTACTATGAAAATCATATAAAAAATATCTTTTTTCTTTTGATTCACAGTAGCAGTAGCTTGTAATGGTGACAGTGGGGGTGGCTTCCACGTCTTCATACCGGACGATAAAGGTGACAACTCTACCGGAGTGTGGCATGTCCGAGGTATTATATCAATATCCGTGGCAGTCCAGGGTGGCTACGTTTGTAGTACTGACCACTACACAGTGTTCACAGATGTCGACAAATATAGAAAATGGATAGCAGATAACATAATATGAATGTTTTAGTATGGGAGCCGACTCAGATAAATAAGGTGTTAATCTAGCTACGTTGATTGTGAAGATTGTATACTAAACAGAAAAAAAATTTATATGAGTGTCATTGTAAGAACTTGTTTAGTAAAATATATTATATATAAAGTTTTTTTTCAATACCTATAACAATTATTTATTACTTTAACTATTTATTTTAAGCAATTGTAAGATTTTTTCCTCAAGTTGTTTACCGTGTTGAATATGAGCTGTTTCACTTATAGCCTGCCAACTCAAATCTCACTCAGTGGAATTATTATTTTCATTTCCTCGGTCCGGTAACAAGACAAACCGCGACGTTTAACTCCGCCAATCAACATACAATTAGGGGAACGCAGTGTCTTAACACTAGGTTCCTTCGGCCTAACCTGCTCAAGTGTACACAGTGAACATAAAAAAAATATTCACAGTCTATAAGAAGTAAGAAGTAGCGCTACAGTCACAACCATGTGCACATAATTTATGGGCATAATTCCTTCTTTAGTTGCGTTTACATTCACATACTGTGCCGCCTTCATGACGGCCTCTCGAAGAATAAATATATATTACTAGCGGACGCGCGCAGCTTCGCTAGCTTATTTAGGGGTTAATTCTAATAAACCATGAAAAGAAATATATGTGTTCAATGAAATATTTTTAAGAGTTTAAATTTCATTTTTAGTTTAAATTTCATTTCGGTGGCGATTTAAGAATTTTTCTATACAAACTTTCAACCCCTTATTTGCACCCTTAGGGGAAGAATTCTAGAAAACCATGAAACTGTGTTCAATTAAATACTTTTAAGAGTCTGAATTTCAAATTTTATAAGAATCGGTGCCGATTTAAAAAAAATTCTATACAAACTTTCAACTCCTTATTTGCACCCTTAGGGGGAGAATTTCGGAAATCGATGAAACACGTGTTCAATTAAATACTTTTAAAAATTTAAATTTCAAATTTTATAAAAATCGGTGCCGATTTAATTTTTTTTCCATACAAACTTTCAACCCCTATTTCACCCTTTAGGGTTAAAATTTTTCAAAATCCCTTCTTAGTGGACGTCCAGATTATGAAAGTAAACATCTGACGAAAGTTCACGTTTCTACGCACATCAGTTACGGCTGTGCGTGCGTCTTACCTCAGTCAGTGAGGACAAGTCCTTTTATATATATAGATATTGAAAAAATATTATATATATATGAAAAAAATATTATATATACTATGTTTAATTTCATGATTTGAGGCCGTTGTGCGCAGCGGTACAAGGGTGTGACTGTAACGCAACGGTTGTGGGTTCGATCCCCACTCGAGGTAGTGAAATATTTATTTACGTTTTTATTTCCATTTCTTTGCTCTGGTGTCGAGCCACAGCGCGGCGTTGAGTTCTGTCACTCAACACGCAATGCCTCCAGAATTCGGCAGAAAGTGGGGAACGGAGGGTCTTAACACTAGGTTCCCTCTGCCTACCCTGCTGTTGGCGGGATACAGCGTAAAGCTGAAAAAAAATCATGATTTGACGATGATGACCTCTCAGTATCTTACATACATGCGATTATCCAGATTTGAATGATGATGAATTGAATGCTTGAGCACAGCAATTAATTTATTCAAATTCAATTTCAAATAGATTCGTTTTTATTTTTAAATATTTTTATTAGGTGTACGTGCAACAGACTCTAGTGTCTACACTTCAATTATTGGAACGTGCACTCACTCTTGAAAGACCTTTAAACACCGCTGCGGCTGAAGCTGGTCGCGCTGTACTTGTGATTGGACTGTCTAAGCTTATTTTAGGTAAAAATTGTATATTACATTCTTTAACCATAACTTAATGGTCCAAGAGATTTTCAAAATGATATGCAGTGGATAAATTATAAGCTGTTATAAAATAACGAAGTTCTCTCTTCCTCTGCATGTAGTAATTGAAGTAATATTTTATCATTAATGATATATAGTGTTTCAGTTCAACAGCTATACATATTTTCATGGCAAAATAGACAAAGAGAGTCTATTGGATCTACTGAGTTGTTCATATGGCTTAACATTCCGGACGGCAAAACATACATATTAGTCTTCTTAGAGCGAAAAATAAAAATCTTACACCAAGTTGGAGTTGAATCCACAGCCGCCGTGTTTATAGTGGATTGTTTTCCGCTGCAGCTCCCGAAGGTCCGGACAACACGGACCGGCTGGTGACGTGCTGCCGCGTGGTAGAGCACGTGGCGGCGCTGCCGGCGGCGGGCGCGCGTGCTGTGGCGCTCCTGTGTCGTGCCACGCAGGCGCCCTCCTGCGCGCGGCACCTGCTGGCCGCCGTGATGCACACCGCGCACCGTGCTACCGATATCCGGTTAGTGGGGGTAGAAGTCCATTTTCAATATCGAAGTTGACATGATTTAATGGTCTAATTTTAATTTAATGGTTTAATCTATATCGGTTTCACACTGTATCCCGCACACAGCAGGTTAGGCAACGGGAACTTTGTGTTATGTCACACCGTTCCCCACTTTCCGCCTATGTCTGGAGGCATAGGTGCTTTGTACTGTTAGTATATTAGAGCGAGGAAATTAAAATAATTTATTCCACAGTTTATAATCAAATGCAGTGTGTTACTTAGTGTTTTACATTAGCAGTAAGCCACAATTGATCATTCAAATTTAACCTATTATTTGAAAATTAGGGATTTTTATTAAGAATAATAATTGAAGATTTTATAATGAGTGTGTTAAGGTGTAATATTCATAGCATAAAATATCTCAAAAAAATATTAAATAAAAAAATATTAAAATATTAAGTAAAAAACATTATATTAGATTTACATATACATATTATATTATATATATTAGCTTAATTGCATTTAAATCAAAACTCTTGTAAATGCAATCACTTGATATATTTCAAATTATAAATTATAATATATTGATTATTTATATAAAACAGCCACTGTTTCGTCGAGTGTTTGGAAGCTGAGGAATGGTCCAGCAACACAGCATCAAGTGAGGCAGCCGTGGACCACATGAGGTCAGCCAAAGAAGGGGTTATAGTACTGTTATTACAGTTATTACCAGCAGCTCCAAATTCGTTGGCACATTTCCTGCTAGGATATAATTTAAGTGATGATGTAAGTTGTTTTTTTAATTAGTTTTATGTATTTTTTTTTTGTTTTTATCTGCTTAGAGATGTAGAGCTTGTGGGCGGCTGTTATCATTTACCATCAGGTTACGTGTATACTCGTTTGCCTTGTCATTTTTTAACAAAGATTTATGAAAGGATTAAACTTTACGTTTATTAAATACAGAACGAATTGACAGAAAAATATTTAGTAGTTGTTGTTACAACACCCGTGATGTCGGCATATATTTTATTTATAATAATCATATTCATATGAGGGAAGTTGTCCTGACACAACAGCACAGCGTCTGGCTGACGGCTGTGGGTTCAATTCCCACGCGGAGGCATGAATTATTTCTGAATTGTGAATTATTATTATTTCTGAAATGCGAATAACAATACAGCGCGACACTACGTGAAAAATGCTTGTTATGAATATGAAAACAATGATGTATATGTACTATAAATAGGCTTATTATATAAATAGACATATTTTTGGTATCAGATATCACGCAGCGTGCTACAAGAGCCGGGCAGTGCGGGAGCGCCGAGGACCTGTTTTCACTCTATACTGGATATACTCGAAGCTTATATAGCTCCTGGAAACCCTCAAAAGTGTGTATTATGACTTTTTATTACTAAAATTATTGAAGTAAATTGTAGTCAAAAGTATACAGCTATATAAAGTAAATAATAGGAATAAAAATGTTTTGACAATTCTGATATCTAAAGGAAAAAAAGTTCCACAAACTACACAAAGGTATAGAAAATTAGCTGGTATAGAAGGCTGTAATAATATGGAATTATAGTCATCATCATATAATGTGGTATTGCCAGGGAAGCATCAACCCTGATAGAGAGCTGCTACCGCCTCATGTACTGGGTGTGCGCGCGCCCCGCCACCGCGCCGCCCGCCCTGCGACTGTTGCGGGCACGGGATTACTTCTTAGCGAGGCACGCCAAAGCTGTTGTTAATTTGGAGGTATTATACGTTTTTTTTTTAATAATATTGTTTTACATGTATTTTTAATTTTCAATATTAGATTTTTTGTCAAACGTTCCAGATTTTTGATAATAAAATTAATAATACATAAATGTCTGAAATAAAGAGGCCATCGTGATGCGTTGGGAGACACAGATCCCCACTAAGGTATAAATGATTTTAATTTCTATATGTTTAGATATAAACTATATATATATATATATATATATATATATATTATTATATACTAATATAT
>HE672060.1:0-15942 GCA_000313835.2 Heliconius melpomene melpomene
AAGTCTTCAAAGAGGCCAGCCAAGGATGGATGCGGAGAATGTTCTGGATGTCTGCAGACACATGATTGTGGACAGTATGTTTAATTTTTTTTTTTTTTTTTTTTTTTTTTTTTTGAGGTATATTTGCAATCAGTTCTTTACTTTTAGCAAATGTGTGCCATGTTGCTGGCTTTTAAAGGCGTGACTCCAATGAGCCATCTACCTAATACAATTCTTTTATTACTATTTATGTTATATAGATTATTAATTTTATATAGATATTTATATTAATAGAGTATATCATTTCTTTTTAGTCTTTTGGCATAACTTCGCTTTACAAGGGCACATGCAAGGTCATTGGGATGTCTTTCCAGTCGGTGTCGATATTTACAATTATATTTTATTATTTCATCCGCGACAGTGTCCATCTTGAGGTTCTCATGGATTTCCTTGTTGGTAACAAACCACGGTACTTGGCTGATTGTTCGCAGTATGGAGTTTTGTACTCTCTGGATTATTGTGATATTGGATTTACAAGCACTTCCCCAGAGTTGAATTCCATAGAGCCAAACAGGCTTCAGTACAACATTGTATATAAGAAGCTTGTTGTCAAGGCTCAATTTGCTGTTACGCCCTAGTATCCAATGAAGGTTTTTGTAACGGATATTAAGTTCGCACCTCTTAGTTTCGATGTGATTCCTCCACATGAGGCGACGATCAAGATGGAGACCCAAGTACCAGACACTGTCTTGATGTGAGAGTGTAGTATTTTCCAATTTTACTGGTGGACAGTTTCCTTTTTTTAGGGTGAAAGTGACCTGAATAGATTTGCTTGCACTTGCTTTTATCCTCCAGCTATCACGCCATGTTGTGATTTTATCCAGGCATCCCTGTAGAATCTGAGATGCAATAACTGGGTCATCGTGACTGACTAGTACGGCAGTATCGTCAGCAAATGTTGCCGTTGTGACTCCTTCAGTTTGCGGAAGGTCTGAGGTATATAGTATGTACAGTATCGGTCCCAAAACTGACCCCTGGGGTACACCAGCTTTTATTTGGAAGAAGGATGATTTTGCATCCGCTTCTTTCACTTGAAACATCCTGTCTTCAAGGTAAGACTTGAGTATGGTATAGTACTGATGGGGCAAGTTACTCTTCAGTTTAAACAGAAGACCCTTATGCCAAACCTTGTCAAAGGCCTGCTGAATATCGAGGAATACAGAGGAACAGTATTGTTTTTCCTCGAGGACTTTTCGGATTTTATCACATACTCTGTGCACTTGTTCAGTGGTGGAGTGCTCCAGTTGTTCAGCATAAGCATCCACTTTTTCCTGAGATGTACGTGCCCATCCCGACACAGTTTTTAGCGGGAATTTCGTACTTTGTGCCTTGCTATAATTTTTAGTGAATTTCCATAGGGAGTATTTGTTTGACGCAGAGAGTGATAATGATTCCAGCTGAAGTTCTAGAGTATCATCGTGCCACCTCTGCAACATCTCTTTCAGGTCTAAAGCAGCTGTGTTGAATAAGGTCTTGTCTGCCTCCAGTCCACTCTGATGCCAAATCCTCCTCAACCTACGTTTATTTAGTGGCGCATGTTTAATAGCCAGTGGGTAATTTGAATGCTTGTTGTCCGGTTTAGGTTCAGGAGTATTGATCCAACAAGTTGTTTGGATAAGTTCTGTTATATAAAGAGTTGCATCTTCATTGTATCTGGAGTTTTTAGGGGGATGTTTAACTCGATATTGTCTTCTATATAATCCTTGAAAGATTCCCAGTCAGTCTGTCGGCTGGTTAACTTTTCCTTTTCCTCAAGTTCTATAAGGAATGAACTCATTGTTAGGAGAACAGGAGTGTGGTCAGACGAACTATCATAACATGACTCTGGTTTCAGGTAGTGTTTAGACAGGATTTGGGTAAGGATTTATAATATTCTTTGTAAAATAACTGTAATGGTTGCATACTACAAAAAATACCCGAATCGAACCAAATCAACAAATATCGAAATCGAATCCAAAATTATTAATCGATATCTAATCGAAAATAATTGAGAACCTCCTCCTTGTTTTGAAAGTCAGTTTAAAATAAAAAATAATAAAGATTAAGTATAAACAAATAGAGATTTATTATAAGTATAGATATGGATTGCTATATATTTCCAGGCAAACTCATGCCTCGAGTTCATTGAAATGACTATAACTTTTTTATAATGAACCTATTTTGATTAAACAAATTTAGATATTAAGCTGGGTTAAAACAAAGAGATTGGTGAAAGTTTTACGTAAATTGGTTCAATACTTTCAGAGATTAGCGTGATCATACATACAGACACACAGACAAGAAATTTTAAGTGCCATAATGTATAAAGTTTTTAAGTGCCCCTCTATCCATTTCAGTCAAAAAGTGTACAGACAAAATATGTTTACTGTTTTATTATCTATAGAGATAACGTTTTTTTCCAGAGTGCATCACCAGCAACAATCTCGTCTCGCTCATGGGCGTTGCGCGCGTGTGCATGCGAGGCGGGCGCGGCGGGCGCAGGCCGACACCGCGCGGCGTTGAGCGCCGTGCTGGCGGCGTTGACGCGCACCGACCACCACGGGGCTCAGGTACGGGCATTTATCAGTTCATTGATTTAAGAACACTTGAAAACTAGAAAATATATTGAGAATAATATTTTCATATTTGTAATAATCCTCAATAATAATAGACGCAGCGCCACAATTTTTGGCCGTAAACGCGACGCTCGTGAATTCAATTGTCATTTTGAATTATTTTCATTTGCTTGGTGAACAGAAACTGACCATGGAGTTCCCTATCTGCGACATATAGGATAACGTGAGGCAGAAAATAAATATACAATTTTATTATTTTTCCATCACAGGAATGGGAGTGGTGTGTGGTGCGTCGAGCACTGGAGTCACTACCAGTGAGTGTGTCACCAGCACAGGAGCCCCACTGGGAGCTGTTTCATGCACATCAGTTGAGGAAGGCGATCGATGAATGCGACTTGCCTACTGGTAAGGATTTTCAGAGTCAGAGCCACGCTTTATCATTACTTGTGTTCTTCACTTTTCATGAGTTCATATTGTACGAAACTTAACGCTTTTATCTAGATAATTAATTTCTTTCATAATACCTTGATCTGACTTTTCTGAAGAGGCCCAGAGGCTTTTCGTTTCTTCGTTTTGCTTCAACTGATTAACCTACATTTTTTTGTTAATTTAACACTGTATAATTAATAATATATATACAATACATACAACACTGTAAGAAATTGAAGGCAAAATACATAGGGAATAAAGTAACTTTGCGAGTGATTTAGAAAACGGCCATGATCTGTCACGCAAAAATCGCGTGAAAAATCCAGTTTGCTTGTGAATTCTTTTAAGATTATAAAAAAATAAATAAATAAAAAAATGGAAAGAATGAGCAAAGAATGTTAAAAATTCAGTTTCCAACAAATCCACTTATGTGATCAGAGATCGTAACAATTCTTACCACATTTACACGTGAGTACACATTCACACATCCACACACGTAATCACACATCCACACAAGTCATCACACATACGTTTCTAAATAATTATTTTCTAACACAGGCTTGGGAGGTAAACGTATAAGTGTATCGCGAGTCCATGCTTTACTTGCGCGTGAAATGGCGTCGCTACGAGCGTCGGCGCCGCAAAGGGGACTCGTTGCTATGGAGATACAGAAAGTATGTATTTATTTATTTTTATATATAGTTAAAGAGATATCATGTTAAGTTTGAATTCTTCTTTTTTTCTGACTTCCGTAAGGAGGAAGTTATTAATTCGACTTTATTTTTTTTATATTTGTTACCTTTTGAATGGTTGAACCGATTATGATTATTTTTTTTAATGTATGAAGTGCATTTTTGACAATTATCCATGAGAAAACCACATAAGTCTTAAATTTGCATTAAGTATGTGTGCGACAAATGGACGAATGGCAGAACTCAACACGATTGTTACCAGAGCAAGGAAATAACCACCAAGGAACCATTCAACGCTGTGTCGCTGCGCTACGACGGCCTCGCTAATACGATTTCTTTATTATTTTTTGTAGACTTGTAAATTATCTAAATGATTTACTTATTTAATTCCACCAGGTCCTAGACTACGTGACAGAAGTGAACAAACAACGGAACCTCGCGGCCACGCTCACTCATTACTACGACTCATGGCGTCAACTCACCGAAATAATATTCTGTGTTGCTCCCCAAGACATCCTGAATTTGGAAGCAAGGAAGAACCTACTTCTTAATATCCTACAGGACTTATTAAATAAAATACCACTAGCCGAAGTCCTCCCCCAGATAGGAAATTTAGCTTCGGGAACTGTTTTACTGTTGCTAGTCTACTTAAGACATTGTTTTATATTACAAAAAAGAGAATCGTCGTTGAAAACGGCAGAATTCGAAACGAGCTTCTTTGGACCGTCGAATCAGATAATGCAAACTAAATCCTTGACTCTTAAGTTTATTTTACATAAAATTTTAAGTTGGATCTTGGTTTCGGGTGCGTCAACTCAAAAAGTTAGAGTCAATTTGTACGGCGCGTTGTTGAATTTCCTAAATATAGTTAATTTGAAATCCAGTCCTGCTGAACCGGATGAGGAAGCCAATTCGAATTATGTCAGTCGACTCGATAGTTCTAAAGTGAAACTTAGAGAAGAATCGAGTCTGAAATCGATGGCTATCGATGTTATTAACGGCTTTGGAGAGAATTTATGTTCTATAGTTTGTAGTGATTGTATCGGTGGCGGCCATGATGTATGCAGAATGGTTGCCCTTTCGTGTTTGGATACGTTGATTGAAATAAATCCGGGCACGGATTGGTTGAATACGTTGATCAATCAGGGATACTTGAGAAGCTTGATTGATAGTTTGTTGCAAGATGACGAAGGATTGAAAGAGGTATTTTTTATACTTTAATAGATGTTTAGTAAAATTTCACTGTAATCTGTGAGAAAGTTTTCCGACTATATTTTGGATAATATGTGATTTGCCGGTAATAGCTTTATGTTCATTTGACCCCAAAAGTGTTTGCAAAAGTCTATTTGCATAAACAATGTTTTGAATTCGGATTTGAACATTGTGGTTAATTTTCAAAAATAGACAAAATTTTTTGGTAATTCAAATATGTTAATAAATAATTTTATATTTAAATATAGTTATAATAATTGCCATACCCAAAAAACTTATTTAATTTAGAATATTGTCAACAATATTAAAAACATTTTATTTCAGGCATTAGAAGCAAATCCCAAATCGCTTCGAGTGCTCTACGTATATGAATCCAAGATGGCACTCCTAATCAAGTTAGCCGGTACCCGAGTGGGGGCGGAGACGATACTGGCACAGGGTGCTCTTGCAAGCTTAGCGGCGGTGCGAGCCCTGGACAGACACCCAGACGTGCATACACATGTTGGAAATGGTATTGGGCATGGACATGGGATGAGCGAAACGGATTTTGTGCCCACTGTTGCTAATAGGTAAACCACGTTTATTATTTAAACAAATTAAAAAGTATTCGTTTTTAGACAAGTTGTGGCACTGGAGTTTAAACGTGCGACTGATATTACAGGTTGTGGGTTCGATTTACACGTGAGGAAATGAAAATATTAAGTTTCTTGTAGTCTGCCGATAGCAAGGTAAAGCACGGCGTTGACTTTCGACACTCAACGTTATAAAAAACTTAAGATAAAATATAGATATTAATTGAAATAAATTCTATTTTGCGTCAGGTTCCGTCAGATCCTAGTACCGGCGCTGGCGCTGTGCGACGCACTGCTGAGCACGCTTGGGTCGCACAACCACAGCGCGGTGCTGCACGTCGCGCACGTGCTGCTCGCGCACCTCGAGTGCGTGGACACTGTGCTTAGGTATGTCTGTGGAGGTGTTTTTTGTTTTTGATACAAAGGATAAGTGCAGTACAATCGACGGTTAGGCCTTATGAAGTTTTGAGTATTGTTCTCTTGGAAAAAGTCTGTACAGCCATTTTCAAATAAGTTCATACCGGCCACGACTTGTGACTGCACTGTAAGTTTATTTTTTATATTGTTTTACTGCTCGAGGTCATAGATATTGGACTTAGGTATGTCAGGGATGAGTGAGTAGATTTCATTTTAAGATTTTTTTACCTTCCCTATTTTTTTCGGCGTTGAGCTTTACTGCTCAACACACAAACAATTCGTTGGAAAGTGGAGAAAGCAAATGTATTTATGGGAACAGTGTGTTTTAACACTTAAATTCCCAAGTTCCATCTGCATATCCTGTTATGTGTGGGAACCTGTGTGAAGCTGAATACAATTTTTTTTTCCTGAGTGCACAATGTACTGTAGTTCATAAAGCCTAACTCTAGGGCGGTCACGACTCGCTGATCTACTATGTAATACTCATGTAATACTAATGTTCTAATTTATCTTAATTCTATTCCTAGAGCGGCACACCCAAGTTCACCAGCCGGTCTACTCCTCGAACTAGAAGCACTAACATCAGTTATATCACGTACATCGAGTCCAGAAGTCTACGACGCCAGAGCCAGTGCCCTGCAGTCAGGAGCCGCTGGTCTACATCGTATACAGTTCCTCATGCTGGCCTTGCTTCCAAGGTTTAGAGTGCCACCCGAAGTGAATGAAGAGTGTAGTGACTCTCCTGATTCACCAGATAGAGCGCTTATATTGTATTATAAGGTAGGGTTATTTGGTCTGTATATTATTCTAATAATTTCTTGGTCAGTTATAAAGTCCTGGTACCTGGTAGATTAGCTTACTTATCTTAGTTCTATGAAGGGAAACTAAATATTTTTTAAAGAATTAAGATTGAGGCCAGTCGTGTAACTGTGGACGCGACAGTTTGTCCTGTAGGTGTAGTAGTAGTGCATTAATTGCCGCAAATATGTCGTTTCGCTAGGGCGTTGTTTTAAAATCATTTCCATATTTTATTAATCACAATTTACTCATCCCGATTCTTGTGAAATATGTTATGGTTTTTTTTTTTAATTCTGTGCGTTTTAGGCTGTTGTTGTGTTGTTTTGTATAAAAACCGCTCTCTTTGTCAACAGAAGCAGGTTTAGGCGATAGTAGACACAAACAAATATAATTAATGTTTGATTATTTTATTTTTTAGATTGTATGGAACTTACTGCTATTCGCTCGTAATACACTAAGTGATGGTAGTTTAAACAACGACGCCGCGCTAGCAGAGGGCGCTAGGGCGGCGGGCGGGGCTTCGCCTGCCTTGTTAGCAGCTTTACTTAGAAAACGAACACAACATGCGAAGTTATTGGACACTGTGCACCATCAGTTGCATAGTGTCCCGAGTATGACTTTAGCTGGTTAGTGATGTATTAGTTTATTTTTTTTTTCAGTTATAGTTACCGAGGTGTAGATATGTTAGTTGCGTGAATGGAAGTCTTTCTATCTTTTTTTTTTTAATTTATAATATTATTAATTAAATATAATTCTTAAACTCTAAATTATATTGGTCCAGTAAAATTTACACAATACACTGAAAAACAATATAATAGAAGGAGGGTGCCATCTTTCTAATAGATTTAAAGACATTTGAGAAAGAAGAAGAAAATTTAATCCTTAGCAATAAGCAGCATTTTTTGAAAAGTATTTATGAATATAGTTGTGTTCACATAAGACTTCACATAAAAAAGACAGTATCCAGAATTTGGGATAAAGCGTAAAACGGATTTATATATATATATATATATATATATATATATTATATATATATGACAATTTCTTTCGATTTTCCTTCCCACTAGACATGAAGAAGCTCCTAGGCGAGGACTCCACCCCCCGTCCCCTGTCGAAGCGCGAGCCGCAGTACTAGCACAACTCCGCGCCCGCGCCCTCTCGCGGCGTTCAGCGCTACAGTGCTGCACGCACGCGGCGCACGCAACACTGCAGCTGCTCGCGGTGCACACGAGGCGACTGCGTACTGCCGCGTTGAGGGGCTTGGATGATGATGGTTAGTTTTTTTTTGTTGTTTGTTTGGGTTTTGAATTATTTTTAATTTTGTATAATGTCGTTTAATAATGAGTAATGATTGTTTTATACTTAATTAATTTTGATGAAAATGTAATATATTTATGAGATGAGAATTACACACGTAATAATTTAGGAATTGTGTCGACACAGTGCAAATAAACAGATTTTTTTTCATTCAACTCTTTTTTAGACATAACCATGTTTTATTTTACACGTAAGAAGATTTATATCGAAATTTGATAAGATTTCGTTGCATTTTATGCACATAGCAAGTAACTTTTGCGTAATTTTCTTTCAGCGATAAACAGAACAATGGCGGTAAACGCCGCGGCAGGTGAGGAATTGGCGGGGTTGCGCAAGGAACTAGTGGCGTTGTTTAATGAGAGATTCATAGATGACCTTATGGAAACTACTAAAGTAAATTTTTGTTTTTTTTTATTATTACTTAACAAAATTATACGATAAATTGTGTCCTGATTGTGGAGTTCTAGGTTCAATTCCCTTAAGTCGGAAAGATTTGTTTTAATTTCCCTTTATTTCTCTTTGGTCAGAAAAAAAATGCAGCGTTGATGATCTCGAAGAATAAACAGTGCCTGGGGAAAAGAGCGTTTTAACACTAGGTTTCCGCAGGAACGCGAAATGTAGCGTAAAATAAAAAAATATCAATTTTGTTTTAGAACCAACCGGAAATGCAACGCGGTTTCCTCGAAGTCCTCGTCAAAGACATCAAGACCATGATCCAGTTCTCACCGTAACGCATTTACAGACTAGCTTATATTAACTGTTATTTGTAATTAGTATGCATTTTTTGTAATAACTTTAATAACTAAATAAATATTTTTTGTAATGTTTTTGTGTTTTATTATGTTTCTTTGTGTTAGCAAAGTAACTAATCTGATATTAATATATAGAGGCCAGTCGTGGCGCAGGCCCACAAGTGTGTGTAAACGCGTCAGGTTGTGGGTTCGATTTCCACTTGAGGAAATGAAATATTTCCTCGCCACTCAGAATCGCTCGACTCGCGTTCAGAATTTGGCGAAAAGTAGAGAGCGAAATGTCTGATCAGTAGGCTCTTTCTACCCCGCAATATGCGGGTACCAGTGCGAAGCTGAAAATCAAACCGGTCAAATGGGAGTCGGACTCGCATACAGAGGGTCCCAACGAAATTCTAGGCTGTATGTCAATGAGTAGTACAATATGAAGCTACGCACTCATTTTGTATGAAATGAACTATAATTATATGTTTGCAATGATTTTTTTCTGTAAAATACCTAATTTATTTAACTTTTCTGTAAGTAGAAAGACGAGAAAAGTAAAAAAATAGATATTTTATAGAAAAAAAAAATCATTACAAACAAATAATAATTATAGTTTATTTTAAAAGTGTGACTGTATACTGTAAAGGTTGTGGGTTCGATCCCCATCCCCATCGGGTTTTTTTATATACGAGTAAATTGAACCATTCATTTTTACCAATTAAAATTAATATATAGAAACGTCTTTAATCTTTTTTACACATATTTTTCTCTTTGTATATTTACAATTTATAGCTTCGTTAGAAAACTTCTACTTAAAAACAAACAATGTCTACGACCGAGCTGTAGATAATTCTGCAGTAAATTGAAAATCGCTGTCATTTGATTGGATAGGATGGAAGATCAAAATAAATTGAATTCCACAGAACGAGTTTCCAGGTGTATAGTCTCTTACACAATGAATACCGAGATAGCATATCTAAAAAGCTTTTACTAGGTACTGACTAATACAAAGTAAAGTAGCTTTTGTCTCCATTATTCCAGTTTACAAAAGAAAATCGTGGTTGGAAAATGGAAAAATCAAAGTAACGGTAGCAGAGGCCTATTGCCTCTGTGTAATATGTTAGATAGCTACTGCGGGATACTGATGTGGAGAAGTTCTTTAGAAAAGTCTGATGTGAGCTTCGAGCTTTGTGCTACGATCCGTTAATTACTATTATTTCATTATAAACCTCGATATAATAACAATGAAAATGTTAAATTTCAATAGATTTAACATTAGCGATTGACACATTTTTATTATTATTGTACACATTTATATGAATACATAAATTACATTTTTTTATTAAACATAAAGAACTTTTTTTAAAATATACGATTTTTGCATTTCGTTGCTATATCGTACTATTTTCATACATTACATTATACGTACATTTGCGGAACTGAACATCGCATTTTGTATTTATAGTAGAGCAACAAAATAACAATAATTCATGTAAATTATTATTTATTTATGCAAATAAATATATCAAAGAGTCTGTCGGTGCCCAGGAATATAATGAGGCTACTGTAAATGCTACGACTACGAATGTACTGCTACTATACAGTGTCGTAAAAAAATATCATCATTGTTATATAACTATAATATAAATTAGTCTTTTTGTGTCAGTCTAACCATAAAACAAATATGAAGCTAATTTCTCTTTGGCTAAGCTAATAGGCGAAGCTAAAACAAATAAGCTATTGCTTAAACAAAAACTCCTAAGTCACTATTTAAGGAATTATTTTTTAAAATTTATTTGCCAATTTCATTTATCTTTAATATTAAACGACTTTTGCAAAAGGAGAAGGTTATTAATTCGACTGAACTCCCATTGTGCTCCCATTCTAATTTAGTCCATTTCTGATAATGGTCTCCATGAGAAGACCATAATTATCAAGTCTTAAATTTATATTACGAATAACCCAATATAACGCCAACCGATGTCGATGATTGTTTATTGGAAAGGGTACTCGGTACATGTCAAGTTTGGTTACCTTCTGCTTGTGGGATCCGGTGGAAATTGAATGATTCCAATTTAGGTGTCACGGTGATGCCACGCTTTATTTAAACATACCGAGTAGCGAGTCTCATCTTGCGCCCACGTCTCACTCCCACAAAAACAGATTTTTTTTTCTTTTCACTTTCCGTCGAAATGTTTAGGTATTGCGTGTCTGCGTTGTTTGAACTATACGTAGCTCTTTCTATAAAATATTTCACAATACAATTGTTAAAGAAACATCTGGCAAAGAGCCAACGTCTGAGTGTAAACGCGATGCAGGCCTGTAGGTTCGACTCCTGTTCGGAGGAATGAAATATTTTCATTTCGCACTATTTGTAAGAAAACAAAGCTCGGTAAAATGTGCGAAAAGTAGGGAACAGACAGATTTAACACAACATTCCCTCTACTTACCTAATCAGCCATTACTGGGATATAGCGCGGCGCTACAAAAAAAAGGAAAAAAAAATCAATCTCGCTAATCAATTTCACAGATTCACAAATAGACATTACAATTGTTTTTGAATTGTTTAGAAAATGGCTTAAATCGTCATTATAATCTATTGTTACGTTAAACAGCGGTTTTGTGCAGCGCTTCCGTTAATCCGTAACTCTTGACCCGTGCGTCCTCGTTCACAGTTCACGCTGTTACCGTGCAAATGTTACGCAAATTAAAAAATATTTATTTTACGTGTTTTTTTTCTAAATAATTTTAAATATATTAATTATTCTAAGATATATTTTGTATTCTTTTCTTACTTTCCTATCTTATTTCCTCGTTATAAATCTAGCAGGGTAGAGGAAGGCTAATGTTAAGACACTCCGCTCTCCACTTTCCATTGCGTGTTGAGTGGCAGAACTCAACGATACCAAAGCGAAGAGATAAAAATATTTAATATTACATTTCCTAAAACGTGAGTCGAACCCACAACCTGTCGCGTTGATAATCACACGTTTGAGCCCCTGCGCCACGACTGGTCTGAATGAATAAGCAATATACCTACGTGTAATATTGTAATTAACAGAAGAGTATCCACAATCCAATATACCTACTTAATATTAAAAAAAACATCAAAATTACAACGAACATTAAGTAATAAATCGGCAGACATCGCGTCGCATGCTCCAAAACAAAAAGAGTCCCTTATGAAAAGTAAAAAGTAAGCTATCGGATACCGGGCGAGCCCTCTCCTCTCCACTCCACACGCAACTATCAATTTAATTGGGGATCCGCGGGCAGCCTCTTTACCTCGCTTAACTTTTCGATTTACATTCAAAACGGTCTTTTAAAAACCAACTCAATAACTACGGGCTAAACCCTCGATTCAATGCGTACTTTACAAATCATCCGGGTGGAAAACTTTGCGGCTGTCTTCCTATTGGCGTGAACGAGGGGGTGGAGTTGCAGACCCCGCCCACCAACAACTGCGCATGCTAAACACGTTTTAAAGCCCGCTTAAGCGGTATTTTGGGTTAAAACCGCAAGAAAATGTATGTAACGTCGGTTAGGGGCTGGGCGTTGTTAAATGAAAAGATTTTCCCGCTCGAGCGGTTTGAACATGGCTGACAGTCATCTCGGATGCGCGGGAAAGTGCAGCTGTCATTATCTGTGCGTTTTTTCTAGTGACATACTGCCAATCGATTTGTACGTTGCCAGTTATGTTTAGAGTTGTGCCACTGAAGTGGATCACTTAAAGCACAGATAAATAAATTTAATTTTGAAACTTAAAATTTAAATGAATAAAATTCAATCAGGATATTAGTGGATATATGATTCTTTATTAAGCTTCGTATATTACAAGTATTTTATTTTATTTTATGTAGTAATGTTTGGTACACTATGTGACGAAAAGTGAACAGATCCAAGAATGCAGGACAGTCACAAGTCGTTCCTGATCAAGGACCTCTTGGGTGACGTATTGAGGCCGGGTGTGGGAATACCAGGTATTAACTTATTTCATAACTACATAAACCATTTAACATTAAATTAATAATTTAAAAAAAGTTTATTATATATTATTTATTAGGGCACCACAGAGAGTTCCAGAGTTCCAGTTGCGAATTGTACAATTAATGATATTTTATACTTAGATTATTTCCCTTTTCCTCATTCAATGTCTCCAGACACTCAACGTTCCAGATTTCGGCGAAAAGTGGGGAGCGGAAGAGTCTTCTTAATGGAAACGGAGTATTTTAAGACTTTTAAAAGTTTTGTGGGTTGATGGGTAGGTCGAATTCGAACTTGACCAGCTTTTCATGGATTAAAAGAGCTTCGCAGAGGGACTAACACGTACTTTTGAGCATGGAAAATTTGTTTGAGACCTCTTCCTTTTATTTTTCGACTCCCTTATTGCATAGTAAAAGCGTAGCTTCTGACTAAAACATTTTT
Organism: Heliconius melpomene melpomene; assembly: GCA_000313835.2. Classification (NCBI taxonomy): domain Eukaryota; kingdom Metazoa; phylum Arthropoda; class Insecta; order Lepidoptera; family Nymphalidae; genus Heliconius; species Heliconius melpomene. The sequence continues at coordinate 13,191 of HE672060.1, forward strand.
TATACCTATCTAATGTTTATTAAAATAATTATTTATTGGGCTATTCGCCCACTAACATTCGTTCGATATTTTATCCAATGCCTTAAAAATCCTTTTAAGGGTGATGTAATTATATTGTTTGTATAATTGTGCATCCTCATGCACATTACTTTGAACTGGGTTGGACCTTAATTAATCTTAATTAATCGTTTTTTATTTTATTTTTCGGGGGCAATTTTTTCTTGTTAAAGTTTCTAGGGTGGGTTCAAAACTATTATGGAGAGGTCATACCCCCTCGCACCTATTCCTACGCCCATGTGCGCTACCAAGACTTATAAAATTGAAAAACTTAATTTTTTGGCTGTATGCACTCATTTTGTATTGAAATGAAACGCAAATATATTTTGTAGTGATTTCTTTGGTAATATAAGTTCTCAATTCATGCTGAATTTCATAACACTAGGTATAGCGGAATCATTATCATCACTAGCGGCCCTCCCGCGGCTTCGCCGCTTCAACTACATGATTATCAGTTTTTAATTTATGGCGCTTAGAACATGTACATGATTATATATTTAATAAACAGAATTGACTGACAGACAAACGTGTCGATGTCAATGAATAATTTAATTTACTCGTTCAGAAACAGCTTTAAATGTTAAATTATTGATTTGGGTAAAGATTTATAATGTTCTTTGTAAAATAACTGTAATGATTGCATATCACAAAATATACAGAAATCGAATATCCATACGAAATCGAATCCAAAATAATTAATCGAATATCGAATCGAAAATATTTAATTGAGAACCTCCTCCTCTTTGTTTTGAAAGTCGGTTAAAAATACAGATTTATCACAAACAAACACAGATTTATTATAATTATAAATAAAGATATGAATTGCAGGCAAACTCATGCCTAGAGTTCATTCAAATGCCGATATATTTTTTTAATGAACCAATTTTGATGAAACAAACTTTAGATGTTAAGTTAAGTTAAACCAAAGCATTGGTGAAAGTTTTAAGTAAGTCGGTTCAGTAATTTCGAAGATTAGCGTGATCATACATACCGAGACAGACAGATAGACAATAAATAAAAAATATATATTTGTGCTTTCTATTATTGTTTTTAAGTGTATTAATCTTTTAATTGTCAGTATATATTTTTACTGTTTTTTTATACATAGAGAAGATATTATAAGTATATCATTCTGATTCCTAAGGCCGGTCGTAGCGTATGGGCACAAAGTGTGACTGTAAAATCGACTAGCTGTGGGTTCGATCCCCCCTCGAGTAAATGAAATATGTATTTCCATTTATATTTTCATTTCTTCGCTCTGGTGTCAAGGCAAAGCGCACCGTTAAGTTCCGCCACTCAACACGCAATGCCTTCAGAACTCGGAGGAAAGTGGGGAACGGTGTTTTAACACTAGATTCTCTCTGGCTACCCAGCTGTGTGCGGGATGTAGCGTAAAGCTGATTTGATTATACATTATTTAATTAAGCGGCGAATTATTTTACGAAAAAAACATAAACTTTCGTATTATTTAATTGTGTTGGTTTAGAAGCAAAATTTTTCTGTGCTCCAATGTAATAGAATTAAATACAAAAATAAATATTAATTGAATACATTTATTATATTAATTTTAGTTTAACACCTCCATACAACCTTGGGAAATACGGTCTTGACAGTTGAACAGACAGACGAACATAAATGATCTCATTAATTAGGATTCCGTTATTTTTTGAGGTACGGATGAACTCTAATAAAAATAAATGAAAAAAATAATGTGCCATTGGATAGGCCTATTTCCTACATTGTATAAAATCAGTCTGGCGATGATGATGACCATAACGATCTTCTTTTTAACCGACTTCTGTAAGAAAAGGAGGTTATCAATTCGACTGTATTTTTTTTTTTTTAATTTATTTTTTTTTATGTTTGTTACCTCATAACTTTTAACTGGGTGGACCGATTTTGATATTTTTTTTTTATTTGAAAGGTATAGCTTCCCGAATGGTCCCATTTTTTTTGGTCCATGTCTGACAATGGTATCCATGAGAAAAATCACATAAGTCTTAAATTTGCATTATGCATGTGCGCGACTAATAGCCGAATAACTCAATGTCGCGTCAACCGATTTTGATGATTCTTTTTTTATTTGAAAGGATACACTTCAAGGATAATTTGGTGAAAGTTTGGTTAGGTTTCGATTATGGAACCCGGAGAAAATTGAGAAAGTTTGTTTTTTTTGGTCAAAAATTAATTATACTGTAATAGTTACAAGCAAAAACTTGTTAAATTGATGTCAGAAGTGAGATTCCTGATCGTTGCATTTCTTTTCAACCAATCTCAAAAAAGAGGATGTTCTCATTTTCAACCAACTTCAAAAAAGGGAGATTCCGAATTCACCCGAATACTTATATGTTTTATGTTTGTTCTTGTCAATATACCAAAATGTAACTTTGCACAAAAATAATAGCTAATTAAATGAAGTTTTACATAGAACAATCACAACCACTCGTTGACAACCACTACCACCACCGTCACCACTCGTTCAAGAAGCATCATTTTAAGATCTACCCCTCACTAAAAATCGTAAAATAAATTAATTTTTTAACAAAAACAAAAACCGACTTCTAACAACGAACTAAAAAGTGAAAAATAATTATATAAAGATTTTATAATTTTGAAGTCGGTGTCAAACTAATGCTACAACACCCTCACTACAATATCTAATTACTAAGCCTGTTTGTTTACTTGACACCGACTT
>HE672060.1:16246-73152 GCA_000313835.2 Heliconius melpomene melpomene
TTGTAATTTTGAAGTCGGTGTCAAACTAATGCTACAACACCTTTACTACAATATCTAATTACTAAGCCTGTTTGTTTTACTTGGCACCGACTTCAAAATTATAAAATCTTTATATAATTATTTTTCACTTTTTAGTTCGTTGTTAGAAGTCGGTTTTTGTTTTTGTTAAAAATTAATTTATTTCGTATTTCTACGCATCTCTCGCATAAAGCAGGTTAGGTAGAAGGACTTATTTTTGAAACACTCTGTCCTCTATTTTCTGTCAGTTTTCGAGGTATTGTGTGTAGAATGGTGGAGTTCAAAAACAAAGCTAATCTTAACACGTTCTAGAAATGAAGACGATTTCGCCTCGTCCACTGTTATCAACTTAAAAATATTTGGCCATGCTCTTTACGTGATAGATGTGAAAGTCAACAGAGGTCTCTCCTTACCTCTCTTACTCCTTAATTTTCCTTCATAAATCTTCTTGCCACTTTTCTTCTTCGTTTTATAGCAGGTTCTTCTTCATTCTCGCCTTGACATCCTCGCTAGGCCCTGAACTTCTGTGTATCTCTTCTATTTTCTTCATTGTGGATTCTTTCAGCTAATCCCACTCCGCATATTCTACGAAGAGATCGCATCTCTACAGCATTCATCTTTCTTTCTTCTGTAATATCCACGTTTTGCTGCCGTATAACAGCGTCAGTACCAACATTGCATTGTGTACGACCAAACGTGCAGATGTGCTGACATTTCGCTTTCTCATCAATGCAGCTAAGATTCCTTTAACCCTGTTACCGGCAGCAATACTTCGTTCCACATCCATTTCGTATCTTTTGTCTCTCTTAGGCATACTTCTCAGGTATACCACTAGAATCACTTGTTAATTAGTAAATATTAAACCAATTACACTGATCTTGTATACGGTCCTATCTTCATTTCTTTCAAATACAAGAACCTTTGTCTTACTCGCATTCAGATTCAGAAATTAGGTTTACACAATTTAAATATTATCGCAACATACGACATAAGTTTGTATGTGTCATACTCGTACATACAAATAATATAAAGCAATGATATGTAAAACAATTCGTTTCTCGATCTGTTCCCAAAGGGAGAGCCGCCATACAATTCACATCTAAAATTCTTATCAAAGGACACTAAAACGAAGAGTGGCTTATTACAAACTTGGCATTCTTACGAATGTTTTAAAGTTTGTATATGAAAAATTCATTAAGCTAATTAAAACTACTGCGGGATTAGGGCTTAACATATTCACCCCCGGGCCAGGATTGAAGGGGTCTTGAAAAATTACCTGCTTATTAGCGACCCGCGCGGCGTTCACTTGAGCACGTATGGTGACGGTGTTACCATTTTGATTTTATAACTAACTACCGTTATCTGGCTGAGGCTAGTTTTCATTTTAATTACGGTTGTTCAGCTTTTAAAGCTTGGTTTTTTGTTTATTTGTAGAGTATTTTTGTCAACATGTTTAAAGTCAAGCCAGTCGTGGCGTAGGCTGTTGTGGTTGTGGCTTCCTCTTTGAGGAAATTAGGTATTTAATATTCTTATTTATTCGCTCTGGTGTCGTGGCGCGGAACAAGTTTCAAGACAATGCGTATTAAGTTATGCATATCGACGCCGCATTTAGTCTCATTACCAGGACGAGGAAATGAAAATAATCTATTTCTCTGAGATGGTATCGCACAGCTATCACGTTTACAAACAGACGCGCTATGACGGCCTAAATGCTAATATTGTAAATTTAAAGGTATAATTTCGCGGCCATTTCTTTAAAGACACAAATGAAATGATATTAAATACATTATTATATATTTAACTTAACTTAACTTTACGCTTTATCCCTAGCGGGGTAGTCAGAGAGAACGGAGCGCCAAGCGCTACGGTCTCTACATACCTCTTTCGCATCGTTCACTGTCATCAACCTCTTCATACACGCCTTTCGGGGGGTCCTCATGCTTTTTACGTGACCTTCTTCCAGTATCTTTGATACTGTTTTTTCGAAGGTCAACCGAGGTCTCCCCCTACCTCTCTTACCACTCACTTTTCCATCATAAATCTTTTTTGCCATTCTTTCATCACTCATTCGTACGACGCGCCCAAACCAGCTGAGCACGTTCTTTTTCATTCTCAACGTGCCTTCCTCGCTAGTACCTGCCAATCTATGCCATATTCGATCAGCTAAGCTGACTTCACTCGCGTCTCCACGGCATTCATCTTTTTCATTCATTCTTCTTCTGTAATAACCACGTTTCGCTGCCGTATAACAGCGTCGGTACCAATACTACATTGTGTACAGCCAAACGCGCAGCTGTGCTGACGTTTCGCCGTCTCATCAATGCAGCTAAGGCTCCATTAACTTTGTTACAGGCAGCAATACGCCTTTCCACATCCATCTCGTATCTTCCATCTCTACTGAACATACTTCCCAAGTATACCACCTCATTCATTTGTTCTAATATCTTACCATTATTTATTTAATATTTAATTTTTTATCTAAATCACTATAATGGACGAATTCTAATTGTTTTTAGTATTTTAACATTTATCGTGTCTGTTGAGTGTTGAAATCAATAACAGCTACCGATAGATTAATAACCTATACTTATAATAAAATCGTAAGAGGGTCGGTGTCTGTACTAGGAAGATATTTAAAAAAAATGTTATTGGGAACCTTTATTAATCTAATAGAACTCAAAACAATGATTTTTAAAATTTTTGTCTATTTTCTGTGCGTTTGTTACCGCTAATCTCAGAATTGACATTACATATTTAGATGCAGTTTTCACTATTGGATTCTGGCTATCTTCCGAAAACATCTACGGTATATTTTATTACAATCCGTTCAAAAATTAATAATTTATGTTACTATATAGTAGGTACTTACTAAGGCAAAAGTTCCTGAAATTGGTACAGAACCCTCTGTAAGCGAGACTGTTTTTTTTTTAAATACACTTAAATAAACATTTGTATATTTGAAGCGGGCATAGCCGCAAGGGCTAATTAACCTGTGACTGATCGATGTCTGTACATGGTATATGAGAAAAAAATATTATTGGAAGCATTTATTGATGTGATAGAACCCAAAATAATATTTTTTTAAAAAAAAATCGTTTTTCTGTGTTTTCATCATAAATTTTGGCAAACTTCCTTTAACATTTAGTGCATGTTTTATTTCAATCGGTTCATAAATAAAAAAATGATGTCAATAAGTGAATTGTTATATATTGTAATAATGATGTTATTAGATCATGGAAATAATTCAGTAAGAAAACAAATTATTTACCCAAAATAGGTAGATATTAGATAAAGTTAAAGTAAAACGCAGAGACATTATTTAATATCTCAATAATATTTTAGCACTGATTCCCTTTCCTATCTTGTTACTTGTGTATTCTTTAAAGATATTTAAGAGGCCTATGTCTTTGTCCAATAACGCCTGCTTATAGGTTCAGCTTAACGCTTTAACCTGCAAATATATTTTTTTAAATTGTAACAGTTATAATATATAGGTATGTGACAAGTTAAGAACGTTAGCTAAATCTAGTTTAAAAGAGTGTTAGAGTGGACGTGGACCCTTATTTCTTTTGAGTGCAACAAACTTGCCGAGATTTCCGCACGGGGCTCGAATAACAAGGTGACCGCTTCAAGAGTATACTTTTTAGTTACTTTTAAAGATAACAAGACGAAAACAAGAGTTTTTAACTTAAGCTTTATTTATTAAGGAATTTTAAGACAAATAGATAATTGCAATTTAAAGATCTCATGTTTATAGTCAATTTGTGCACTTACATGATAACATTACTGAGAGACTGACATATTATGCACAGAAGACACTACTAGATTTAGAAAGCCTGAGATAAATCATGGGATGTAGAAGGGCTAACAGTTTTCTCAAAATTCTTCGAGATTTTTCAGAAGCGGCAAAACAATAGGATTGTACCATTTACTTTCTTAAAGTCCACGGAAAGTTGCGATAATTATACTTAAAATTATTTATGTAATATGTTGGATGGTACCGGAGTAAATAACACACAATTGTATTTATTTTAAATAGATAAATTTAATGTTATTATAAAATTAAACATTTTAATGAACAAAACTCAATTTTTTTCACATCGTAAATTGTTATCTACAAATCTAAAATAGAAAAATCGACAATTAAAGGTTTTTGTAGGTTCTTGTAGTTCAGACAATGAAAAAATATAATTAGATAACTTGACAAGCAGGCTTTATCTCCAGCCAGTGTCATTCTTTTTAAGTGCCACATTATATATGTTAGGTTACGCTCGAAACGCTATATACCAAGAATTCAATCAATTATATATGTTAGGCAGAGCACACATACTTGTACATTAGTCCACGTACACAACATACAGTATACAAAGCTTACATATATAATAATAGTTTAATATACCCATTATAATTTGGTGATAAGATATCTTATTTCTTCCAATATTTACGATATCACAAATAGCTGTAAAATATCTAATGGAAACTAATTACAGTTACGGGATAACCTCTTGTAATTGTTTGCATGATATATTAGCTCGTTGAACGCTTTTTCCCGCATGTCCGGTCACGGTAAGGGAAACCAGTGTTAAAAGAATTGTCTATTAGAACTAAGAAATTAAAATAAATTAAATATGATCATTCCCCCGAGTGAGAATCGAACCTACAATCGATGTGTTGACAGTCAGACGCAATTATTATATACAAGAAATTTATCACATAGTATCTTATCTATGTATCTTTATCACATCTTTGATTTTTTTGACGATTATTTTAATTGAATTTAGTATTATACAAATTACAAAAATGACATGAAATGAAAGAAATTACAAAAATAAGATCTAGATAAATTTCTTTATAAAGAAAATAAATAATAAACAAATTATATTAAAATTTATTTCCTCCATTTTATAATAAGTATAAGTACCTACTCATTACACGTAAGTAATTATTAAGCTACTACTGGACCCGAACGCGGCTACGCCCGCTTGAACTATACAAATATTTATTAAATATATTTATGAAATTATTTTCAGCTTTCAAAAGAGAGATGCATTAAGCAAGCTCATTTTGGGTGACGTTTTCTAACAACAAACTTTGCAAATCGTTGCTTAGCAACGTCTCTTAGCGACGGTTGTTATTAACATGGCGGAATAAATTGCATGTCAAATTAATAAGTATTTTAATATATTGGTATATATTGATAGTATTATAAATATGAGAAAAAAAGTATCCTATGTTCATCCCGAGACCCTCAAGTATCTCTATATGAGTATTTTATCACAATTACATTAGGCGGTTTGGCCCTGATTGCGTAAAAGACAGACAGACAGAGTTACTTTCGAATTTATAATATAGGTATGGATGGATGATTTTTATAATTGATTAGAAACGACGACACAACTTGAGTACTTGACCCACGTATAACCTGGCTCGTTAACCGGGTCGGTTCAAATGGTCTTTAATAATATAACGTTAACAATATGGCAAGCACAAAAAAGTACAATTAAATATGTTAGAAAACTACCTACATTTTACCTACCTACCTTTTTGTTTACATTAAATTGCTTGTTAGACAACGGAATTCAACGCTGCATTTTGTCGAACGGTGCCGGAAATATAAAAATGACTTTAAACTTGTACTTCCTCTTGAGAGGCGATCAAACGTGATTTTGATCTTCTCTCAATTATCACGTACAATATAGTCAAATATTTCTCGACTGGAAACAGTATCGTCAATTTATTGTCATATTCAAAACCGAAAAATAGATGTTTAGAATATTCTTAAACCAATCAATAATTCTGACACTTTTCTCGGCAAGGATAACCGGCAAATAATTAGCATTCTTGAGTAAATTACTAAGTTGAACTTAAATGTATTACTATAAAAAACCAAAAATACTAATAATGGTAATAATAAAACAATAAAATATACAATATATTATTATAAGTGATGATTATTCTCCATGCATATGCTCTTCAGAACAGCGTGTCGCCACTCAGTTGCGCACGCGCCGGCCACGTGGCCGTCACGTGGCCGATTGACTATTGACGTGCTCGTCGATTGTCCACAGATTATAAAATCTTTGTGTTGTTAACTTTGACCATAGACTTTTGCTTTGTTTTGTTCATAGATTGTTGAAGTTCCTTGGTTAATTGTTCGTTAATTAGGGAATATTTGTTTGCGGTTCGGAAGTAGATTCTATAAGTTAATAATTTTATTTTGTAATAGATGTTATGGAGGTTTTGTATTTATTCATAGTTCGATGTTCGACCATGATGATTTAAAAAACTAAAAGAGTATTTCCATGGAAATGTCATATGATTTTGTGCCCAACTAGCACGCTCGAGCCCCTATGGTAAAAGAAATCAACTGAACTACTTCGATAAGTGCCAAGTCTTAATAATAATTAGAACTATCTTGTTATTGATTAAATGTATCTTAGAAAAAATATATATTTTAGTAAAATATAAAAAACTAAGATTCTGTCCGAATGAAGAAGGTATACTTTATTTTATTTAATATACAATTGTAAATATTTTTATTACAACACTTTTCACACGCTTTTGAGCTGTAATAAAATCTAAGAATCTGAATAACTCACTACATCACTTTTAATTGTTATATCAGTAACAAAATTGTATGTAGAATAGATAATAATACAATATTATAGGACCATTTATTTAGCTGGTCTGATGATAGAACTGGAAGATTGCCGCTGAAATCTTGCCCTGGCTTCTAGTAAAGATATCGATTTTGTGCTTATTACATTCTACTTATTAGCGTGTTCTGTTGAAAACGTGCTGTGAGCCTCTTTTCATGTTTCCCTTACTTGTCCTACTACTTTTGCTCCTTTTTTTAAAATTACATTTTTAGCTTCACGATGCATCCTGCATATAACAGGATGTTATAATCTTATAAAATCTTATTTTTTCCCAACTTTTGCCGAATTTACGAGACATTGTAGGTAAAATTCAACGCCCTTTTGCTTTTCACAAAATGAAGATAATAATTTTACACTTATTATCGCCCCTTTTTCACATGCGCCATTCTTTTCATTAGGGAATCTATAAGCCTAGACGACTCTGAATATCTATCTAACAAAGAAATCGAATCGACATTCATCTTTCTTTCATTTCTGTTTTGTATATGTGTACTATGCATAGCTTTCCCTGCTGATATATAACAGAACGACAGTGTCGGTGTCAATACTCTACCTTGTGCTAACTCACAAAGATAGAAAAAGACAGCATTCGCCACCAATACCTAGTCGTAATATAATCAATTTATACGCTGCTTTCATAGTCTATTAACGATGAAAAATTTTACTTATTTATTACTTTAATATTTTTAATTATTCTATTTGGAAAGGTGATCAGGGAGATTTTTATGTTATTTAAATTAAAGAAGAAAGCGCAGGGATACTCTCTCCGTTTCTTGTCTCCCTTGCAAAGTCATTACTCATTATGGTTGTATAGATACATTTAAAATTCTCTCGTCTCCTTGTTAGCAGAACAAGGAATTAATTCATTTTTCGTGTGACTAGACTTTCACCTTATATTTAAATGTTTTAATTCAATTTCTGTGTTTTATTAGACATCTTGATTTGCGGTACTTAAAGCATTATTTATTATTCTCTAATGGGGATCATTGTTACTTTGCACCCTTTGATAGAGCTTTGTAAATGTAATGTGACTAATCTAAATTGATACTTGTACAGTAAGGTTTTTATTAAAATGAAATAAAATCTAATCCGGACCAAGCAATATATATTTACTCCTTTAGAAAAAAAATCCATCACATTATGAATATAATATACATTTTCTTTATTTCCATTCATTTTCATTTCAGCTTCAAATCAGTTTCACACTGTATCCCATACATAACAGGGTGGGCAGAGAGAGACTAATGTCAAGACACTCCGCTCTACACTTTTTGCCGAATTCTGGAGGCATTGAGTATTGAGTGGCGGAACTCAACGATGCCCTTTGCTTCGATATGAAACTGAAGAAATGAAAATATTAAATATTTCATTTCCTCGAATGGAAATCGAATCGACAATCTGTCACGTTGACTTCACACGCTTGTGCCCATGTGCCAGGACCATTTACTATACTTAAAGTATCAAAACGTCTCGTCCCCCACAAGCAACTGTGGGCGTTCACAGATCGCTGTAGGGCGCCTCGCTGTCGCTAATTCGCGTTGTTTAGATAGCTACCAGGATTTGAACACGGTGTACGTGATCGTCTTAATTGATGGCTCGATTGCAAACTTGTTCTAGAATACATGCAATTTGTACATATAACATACTAGCGGCCCGCTCGCGGTTACACCCGCGTGAACTACGTTATTATTAATTTCTATCTCCATGACTACGTCCTAGTGACGTCTATGCTAAATTTGAGACTCCTAGCATTTGTAGTAACGAAGTCTCATACAAACTCTCGACCCCAAAAACAACCCCTTAGAAGTCGAATATTGCAAATTCCCGTCTTAGCGAGCACCTACGTCCTATAAATAACTCCTATGCAAAATTTGAGATTCCTGGCACATGTAGTTTCTGAGATTTCGTGATGAGTGAGTGACCTTTCGATTTTATATATATAGATAAACTTTTTAGATATAATACTGTTGATTTTTTAATTATTATTTTATTTTGTGAGGGTTTTAAATATTTTATATTATAGGCATATAGTTCATTTTGTAAAAAGCTCAGAAGGAAACTTTAATAATCGGACGTTTGGTAATTAAGTATGGTTTTATTTAGATTTCTAGTTCGAACGTTGGAAACTGCTATCCATATCGAGTCTTTACTTAAATAAGCGTCCATAACATATTCTTGGTGGTTTTAAATGAATAAACTTTAAACTTGTATGAATTATATTGACTCACATACCACTTTAATATACCTTAGTCTAGGTAGTAGGGTAGTCTATCCTTGTCGACGGCCTTTTGCAAAGTGTTCGAAACGTCGGGTTTCCAAATATGTATACGTATCTATAATCCATAGACATCTGTCATCAATATTTTTTTTCTTTATATGTACCTTAGATCTTTTTAAAACATGTACTCTCTTTTTTATAGCCAAACAGAACGGCGCGTTTGAAAACGTTTCAAATAAATTAAAACGTTTTCAAAATGTATTTTTCTGTTCACTCTGTAAAATGTCAAAAAACCGAATATCCATATCTATATAATAAATTCGAAAGTAACTCTGTCTGTCTGTCTGTCTGTCTTTTACGCAATCAAAAGCAAACCGCTAATATAATTGTGATAAAATACTCATATACATATATACTTGAGGGTCTCGGGATGAACATAGGATACCTTTTTTTCCTCATATTTTTAATATTTTCCATATATACCAATATATTAAAATACTTATTAATTTGACATGTAATTTATTCCGCCATGTTAATAACAACCGTCGCTATGCGACTGTTGCTAAGCAACGATTTGTAAAGTTTGTTGTTAGAAAACGTCACCCAAAATGAGCTTGCTTAACGCATCTCTCTTTTGAAAGCTGAAAATAATTTCATAAATATATTTAATAAATATTCGTATAGTTCAAGCGGGCGTAGCCGCGTTCGGGTCCACTAGTTATTTTATAAGTTACAGAATGAAAATCGATACTAGAAAAATTATTCGCTCGTTGATAAATCGCCGCGGGGGCCTCACTAATTTGTCGCACTGTTCAGGGTCTTGAGTGCGATCGGTTGTAGCTACAAGTAGTTTGTTTAGTTCGTTTGATTGTTATCCTTTGTTTGATGATTGCTTGGGTTTATTGTACTTATAAATTGTGAATGTTAGGGTGTTTCAAATACCATAGAATCTTTATGTCTTCTGATTATAATGAAATTAATAATTTATAGGCAATTACTACCTGACTTAGGTACATCGTTGATTAAGAGATTCGATTGCTGCAATACGTAACTAAAATGGTTGAAAAGTAATATGTCAGAGTGTCTTAACACCACCTTCCACATAAAATGATTACAGCATAACATAAATACGCAAGTAAAATTAGAGAAATTCTTAGTTAGTAAATTCTTAATTATTAAATTCTTAATTAGTAAATTCTTAATTCTTAATTAGTAGTTTCAATAATTAAAAACACATACACACATGTTTTCACAACTAAAAAGTAATTTCAAACAATAAAAACCCAAATGTGACCATGAATAATGCGCCGCGTCCCCGTCCCCATTAGAATTGCAAATATATCGCTCATTCCACGCCCTTTTCGTTTTCATTTACGAAAATAGCAATCGACTTGACCTTAAATTTTAAAATTGTTTTTAGATAAAGTTATGACTAAAAAATAATTATATAACTTGAAATGTTTATATAGTTTCTTCGTAAATTTCGTCCATCTAATGTTGCAATTTAAAATAGTTACTCTCCTACAGAGTTAAAATATTAGGTTGGTCAGCTGCGATGATAAATCGTTTTTACGATAATGATGACCATCTGGACCAGCAATTCCAGATGATAAATCAGATTTATCAAGCTATTAGGCTTCACAATTAGGATATTCAATTACCTCCTGAACGACAAAGACATGTTACTTAGATTATATTAAGTTCATTTATAAAATCTTGTTTTAATGTCTATTAAATATGTCCAATAAATGTTTGGGTTGGCTCTGCAAAATTATCAATTTTTTTTAAAACATGTTAATAGCATCTTATCTTATTATCACATTAATATGTCACACGTTTTCTTCAGCAAGGCGCTAAAAACCTACTTCTTAGACACTACTTTTTCCTTATTGTATTGCGCTGTTATAAACACCGTCTTAGGGGGTTTCTGTAAATTTTTTTTGTTGAATTTCATCTTTTTGTTTGTTGCATTATATTGTTACTTCAGTAATAAACACTTCACTTAGATACATATATTGCGCTAAGGTTTGCAATTGTGATTTAACGTATACCAATAATACCCAAGGAAATTATATTAAAGTATTTCTATTTCATTCATACATTACATGTACCCCAAGCTCGAAGGGCCTGTTTACATGCCTACATTCACTATTTTTCATAATGCAGATAGTATTTAAGCAAGTGAAATAAAAGCAGGATAATAAAGGACTATAACGATGTTTTGGTTGGAGAAATTCATGCGAAAACATTAAGATGATCTCAACATCCCCCAGCCCGGGGATAGCTAAAACATATTTATGCAAAAATTATAACGAGAGAAACACTCGAATTCAACCACTTCAAACTCCCGCAAAATAACGAGTAATCGGCAACCGCCGCCATTACGCGAGCCACGAATGTTTAGCCGGGGAACTATGAAAAGCGACCCGCTGTGAATGCCCACTCTCCACCATTTTCATGCAAATTAAAAGACACAAACGCAGTCATAGACAAGATTCCCGCGCGCGCTAAAACACACCATTCAAAAACGTATTCAATTGCTCGAGAGCGAAACGGAACGCCCCGAGGCATTAATTAGAGCAGAAACTCGTGTCTATGGTCGTTCCTTTTTTAAAACTGACGTCTTTATGTGGCCCCGCTTTTGTGCACCTTTCGTTTGTGCGAGTGTCAAGTCTTAGTTGGAAGCGATGCTTAGCGTTTGTTGTCTATGGCTTGCGGTATCGGTGCGGTCACGGTAATCTTCTTTTTGTATAATTAGAAAAACATTTTATTTTTATAACTTTATATTTTATATTTCTCAGGTCGTCATTAAAATTTAAATGAAAAGGTATCTTATATAAACAACGAGCTCATTTACGTTTTATTTTGTTTAGGAACAGCAGCTCACGATGTTGAAGATATAGCGAATAATAGATGTGATTCAGCCATTACCCAAAACCCGGAAGACTCTGACATAGATGACGAAATATCCGTTGGTGATAACCGTTCTGAAGCGTCAACGCCTAAAAAAGTTCAAGTTTCCTACGACAATGAGCCCGAAAGTTACGATAGAAAAATCGATTGTCAAAAACGAATCGAATCTGATGAACGGTCTTCTCCAACAGAATACAATCGATTAAATTCAGAATATTCATCTCCTTATAAAGATGATGAACATGAATATGAAAGGCCCGACGAATCTATGAAGCTGTACGAGGGATCTCTATTCCATTTATATAGACCAGACAGAGAAAATAACAAAGATGGTGAGAGTGCGTTTGAACTAGCCGGCTCTATATCGGACAGTATCTATGGACGGTCTATGGACTTAACTAAGAACTCCTTTCAATCGCAATTACTGGCAGGCTTCGCGGCGTCCGTCATGGCGGGCAGCTCGCAACGAGATACGCAAGACTCGGCGGGTATTAAATATTTAATGCTATTTTAATAAAACATTAAACCTACTTTAACAATTGACGGTAAATGGAATAATGAACTTTTTAAGTATTTCTCTTATAACATCATAATGGAAATTTGTTTCTATAAATGATTTTAAATTAACATACAATTTTAACTTTAAGCGCATGCCGCTTTGAAATCAGATTTCTTTTATTATAGTGCTTTTATTGTCTACTGTTTCATATAATGAGATTTTAATTGAAAAAAAAAGGAACTTTAAATACTTATTCATAGCGCACTAGCAATTATTCCCACAAAAAATAAATAATTATGTTTCTTCTTCTATAATCAGTTGCAATTTCAGTCAATGAAAGGTAATAGTTATATTTGTATTATTTGTAGAAAAGATTATTTTAATACAGAATTAAAAAAAAATATATTTGACGCAATGAATTTGTGACTAAAACGCGACGGTTGCGGGTTGGATTCCCTCTTAATGAGAAATTAATTATTTTGTTATTTTTATTTCCTCGCTTTGATAACAAGCCAAAGCTAGACGTGGAGTTACGTCCCTCAACATACAATATCTCAAAACTACAATGCAAATATATTTTTTCACATATATCCCATGCACAAATAGCGATCAATTATAATATTTTTATTACACTTATAGATAATTATAAATATTTTAAAAAATAATAAACTACTTTCCTTAGATCGTCAGTCCTCTGGGCGGAGCGGGAGTACCCCCAACTCGGGCCGCAAGCCGCGCCGCCGCCGCACTGCCTTCACTCACGCCCAACTCGCGTATTTGGAGCGTAAGTTCAGATGTCAGAAGTACTTGAGTGTAGCTGATAGGGGAGATGTGGCTGACGCCCTAAACCTTAGCGAGACTCAGGTGAAGACCTGGTATCAGAATAGAAGGTAATATTTAATGGATACTTTGTTTTTTTTCTTATACACTTTTTATGCTTAAGATAGAGCTTGAATTTCTATCGGATTTGTGGATTTTTTGGTTATTATATTTGATTTCTTTTGGTAATTAATATTATAATTATTTCAAAAATTTATATAATCTTCATAGCCATAATATTTACATAAGTTTTTGAAATAAGTCGGGTAAATATAGAGCATAGAGATAAGTTTTAAATTGCGTTGCGTTTTAAAAGTTCACAGCTGGTGAAACTAAAATATTAGCTAGTGGGTGAGAATTATATTATAATAAAACTATATTGTATTCTAGAACAAAATGGAAACGTCAAAATCAACTTCGGCTAGAACAACTACGCGCGCAGGCGGCGACCGGCGAGCGCGAGCTGTCGGCCCACGCGCTGCCTCTCGCGTGCGCACTCTTACCTCCCTACCCCGCATATATGCATTGTCATCTTTAAAAATAAGAAGAAGAGTAATAAAGAAAGGTCGGTTTACTGTTTAAAAATTGTTAAATTTAATACTATATAGGTACATATATGTAGGTATACAATCGTATTAAAAAAGTAATATAAATAAATATTAAAAAAATCTTCTCTGGAACTGTTTATGTTATCTACGAGTATATCAAGACTTGAATAAGACATTGAATAATGAATCTTTGCCAAATATTTTTAGTACTGTATTTGTTTTATATTATTACTTTTGAAATATTTTGCTGTTGAACTCACAACTTTTCTATTTATCAATTTTAACTGTAATGTTATGATTTTTGTTTGTCAAAGGTAAGTTGTTCAAAGCATAAAATGATAGATTTTAAATTAGGAATACACAGCTAGGTAATACTAATATATACTAGATAATTTTTTACATCCTTTATTTATTTTTCTAATTATTAATATATTCTTCATTACAGATTATTATTAGTACTGATTTGTAACGTACCTACTTATTATTAAAAATTAAGATGCAATGAAATTTATTTGTCTTTTTTAAAGATTTAATTTAAATCATTGTGTAGATTTTTTTATAATAAATATATATATTTCTATTAAATTTATTATTTTTGTTTTCGCAGACTATGATATAACTATTACAGTGTGTACATTTGAATGAATAAACGAATTATATTATAATAGGAACGTAGCTTAATAAAACCATTTGTTCACTATGTTTTTTGTTTAGCTTTTGTTTTTATTGTATAATTAGAATTACTTTCCGTTTATTTTTGTAAATTTGTAATGTTACCTCAAAATGAATTTTATTAGTGTTATTCGTTTTGCGTTAAATTAAACTTTTGAATAAATACAACAGTTATGCATAACTATGCATTGTCAAATAAATATTTCATTATTTATACTTTTTAATTTACTTACACAGTTAGGTTTAATTATACTATCGTAATATGTTAATTACCTTACTTTGTAAAGAGTAGGTTTGTTATTATAGAGACAAAAACATATTAATTCAATATTTCTTTTTATTTTGTATAGTAGGAACACTATCGATGTACAGGTACTATATACTATTAAAATATATATAAATGAAAAAATATATATTTGTAAACAGTATACCGAAACAAATTGTAAATTGAGTGGTTGTGTGTTCAATCCAACCCATTCTATATTTTTTAGGTTTACGCTGCCACTGTATCCCGTGCACAGCAGGGTAGGCAGTGGGAACCTATTGTTAAAACACTTCGTTCTCAATTAAGACAATTCCGTTCCACATTTTTCGCAGAATTCTTGCGGCATTTTGTGCTGGGTGACGGAACTAAACGCCGATTATACATTAAATATTTTTTCATTTCCTTGGCCTCGTGGCCTAGTATATAAGTGTCTTCAGCGTCCGTTTCAGTTACTCAACACTCAATGTCTTTGTCAGGCGGAAAGTGGAGAAGAAGAAGAGGTCGCATTTTTAGATTTTCGCAGTTGTATGCAGTATGCAGTTGTATGTAGTACCTACATGAAAATTTTAAATTGCTTATAAACAACTGAATAACATAAGATTTTTTACGTTTTTATTTGATTTTCTTTTTCTATTTTGTTAAAAAAAGCTTGACTAATTTTTTTATTGTGAAATAAAAGAAATAAAAGTGGTAACAATATTTAATTGTTTACGTCAACTAATCTATTTTTTTCCAAATTTAAAATGTCTTCTTTCACCTACACATGTGTTTGTATGTACCTATGTATATATTTTAAAAATTTTACATTGAAACTCATATTTTAGGTGAAATTGAAATAAAGACGCGATCAACAAAAATTTACTTGTCGTCAAAGTAGTGTATCGTAAATATACAAGTGCAATAATTATAGTACATAGATATATTATAATTCGTATCGTTTATAATGTTGTACAGCCTGGTTGAGTTAGTTACGTGTAATATGTAGTGTAGATATAACAAACTATTGTTTTATGTATTATTAGTAAAGATATATAAAATAAAATTTTGTTTTTATTTATTTTGTCACCTATTTATCAACAATGGCTTCTCGATTTTCTGGAAAGAATAAAAAATATTTATCGTATATTTGGTGCTACAATGACTTAATTGCATTTATTTGAAAGATAAGTTAAATATTTATTAAAGTAGACAGAAAGACTATTCTAAACTTTAATTCGTGTTTCCTATAATATTTCAAAAAGTGTAAATACGTCATTGTTGCAGCAATTGAGCGATATGTATCTTAGAACTAAAATATAATTATTTTTAAGCACAGATTTTTTGCAATGCAAATTATAAAAAAGGGACATTGTAAATATTATCTTTTATTTATTTAAGAAAAAGGTAAGAATATAAATAAATTGTAATTATCTATTATTAAATCCTTTAAGATTTTCTTTAATAAACTGTAATTACTGAAATTATCCCGTCACCTATTTACCATTATCAGCATAATGCTTTAATTAAAAAAGAAAATGTTCCATATTGCCTCTATTCACGTGATCACGTGTGTATAGCGAGAGCTCGTACACCAATAGTACCACCAATACAGCACTAACGACGGCAATCATTGCGGCTAATAGGCAACCGCGATTACCTATTTAATATCATTTGAACGTGAATCAGAAACCATTAGAGTCAGCAAAACGACGATACAAAATTACGCAGAATAATCATCCCTCGATCCTTTCAATTGAAACTGAACATTTCCATTCGCAACAAATTATGCAAATTTTTTGGCGCCATTTCGAATCACCGCTACCAACCGCTGTCAATTTGCATCTCTTAGCGAGTGGTTGGCGCTTGTGGCGCTTTGAAGCGCTTTACACCGCTGCTACTTATTGTTCGCTTATTAGTCGGGTGTTTTTGCGAAGCCATGTTTTAGCTTGGCTGTGTAAAGTCAAAGTTGCGCGGGGTCTCGATGTCAAATTATCTGTCAATTTATTCAAACGAGATGCTAATTTCAGGGCGCTCGAAAATTGTGATTATTTATCTGTCTTTATTTCAGTTTTGAGCAAACGAGAGTTTATTAAAGGGGTCGCCGCGTAATTGGGCTGTTTTGATCGTGGGGGATACCTAATTGAAGTATTTTCTAGTGTTTGAGGGGTCGACATGAATGGATTTGTTAGTTGATAGATAACGATCTGAGAGGCGATGGGCGAGCTTCTTCTATTAAGCAACGTATTAAGTTGTTATGGCGGTGCTGATTTAATTTACTTCTATTCGTTAGCTGAATGGTCTATTATGATCTACGCTTTTATTATGTAATCATGTCTAATGTTTATAATTTATTGCTTTTATACTTTGACATGGATGTAAAGATTGTAAGTGCCTATTGAATTTATGATTACTTATTGATGAACGGTAAAAGAAACCATTAACAGAAACATGTATCTATTTTGTTTATATTATTTAGTATTTATTATAAGGATAGGTTACTAATGAAACCGAAGCTGGAGTTTTTTTAATTTGGTTTATGTGGGATCGGAATCGAAATTGGAGCCGGAATGGAAATGAGAGCCGAAGTCGGAGTCAGAATATATCTTCTCACGTAATTGAAGAGTGCCTTGTATTTTTTGTAAATATAATCTCCTAAATTAAACATTTTGCATCACTCAAACAAATTTTACAAAAGTAGTTCCAGAAATGCTTCATTGCTCAATTTAAATAGGTACCAAAATTTATCAATAGGCAAAAAAAACAAGTTTGCAAGCGCAACAGGTTGTGGATTTGATTCCCACTCGAGAAAATAAAATATTTAATAGTTTTATTTCTTGGCTCTGGTGTCGACGCAAAGTGTGGCATTTAGTTCCGCCATTCAACACGCAATGCCTCCAGAATTTGGCGGAAAGTTGGGAGCAGAGTGTTTTAATAATAGGCTCCCTCTGCTTACATGCGAAATATGAAAAATAGAAACCTTGGGTATATTTAATTTAAGGGGATGCTCATAAATAAATTAATGGCAGTTCTCTTTACAAAAAATTCTAATGATAGACCAAATTAACCTTTAGTGCGTGTAGAGAGGTTAACATATATTTACCCTGGTTCATAGAGGATAGATAGGAAGAAGTGGACTACCAGCAGTCAATCAGCCAGTTAATTCCGGTTTCCAGCTATTCAGGCGGAGTTCTATATCTTAAAACAACAATATTCCCGAATATGGTGGTCTCCAGTATGCATTATTGTAACAGAAAGAAACATGTTTTGTGTAAAAAATTATAGACATTTCGTAATTAAAAACCAATTTCGATGTATTTTACGCTCTGTCTATCATTGTTTATAATTCCCGACTAGTTTTAATTAAATCATACTCACAACTCGCAACATCAACATATTTTGCTATAAAATGTATAGTAAGATTTCTTTAATACTTTACTTAATAATTATCAAATTTGTTGTGAATAATAAACAAAATAGCAACAAACAACAACCAAGTGATAGTAAAAAAGAAGCGCATTTCGGAAGGTCTTCAGAAGATTTAGACGATAAAGAGTGGCATGTTTCACACTTAAGAGATTTGGCACTTACTCCAGATGACTGCGAAAGAACATTCGAAGAAAAAGCCAACAAATATAGGGAGACACTGAAAAATGACCCGGCGTTAGTTGACTTTGTGAGTGGAGATGCCATACTTATTAATGAGAAGGTATTGACTAGAGCTAAATGCGAACGGAATATTAATAGTATTTTTCGTAAAAATATAAATACAAAAATAAACTTAAATGTGAACACAACAGAAGCTAAAAAAAATAATATTTCAAATACTGAAATAAAAAATGATAATATTACCAATAATTTAACCGAAAAAGGTCCAAATATTCTTAACGTAACAAAACAAAGACGAAGCGATTATCAGTTCAGTTCTGTGGAATATTATGATGAAGTGGAAGATTTTGATGGATCCATTTGTCCAAATACCGTAGAAGTAGTTACATTAGAACTGGACCAGCTACGAAGCTATGATATACAATGCGAGGCTATAGTTGAATGGAGGAGCTTGGAATAGGAACATTGTACAGATATTATATACGATTTGTAAGCTGAAGTGTCAATGTTTTTTATTTAATAACTAGCGACCCTCTTGCGGCTTCGCCCGCTTTTACTACTGAATTATTCATATAATGTATGTTTGCAAAGCACTTAAGATAATGTGAAAATTAATTAAACCCTAATGCAACCCGCGTTTTCGTAGTTTCAATAAGGATTTTCCAATTGTTTTACACAGCAAGGATTTTTTAGTAGGTACCGTAATTTTAAATCTGTGCTACTAATCTTTTCAAGTACTTATTAAAATATATTTAAATGATTATTTTTAGATAGTTAAATGACTACTTTTAAACGGAAGAAATTATAAACAAAAACCTACCTACTAATAACTACTACAAAAAATAGGAAACCAAATATATCGCGCTCAAATAATACATTCAACTCGAATTATCCAATACGTGCAAACGTATCTAAATCTTCGCTGCTATAAAGGCAAGCGGGTTTTTTTTTCGAGCTTGTGGTTAATGCTGAAGAGGGTATTCTGTCCCTGATGAAAAGCAAGCACTACGTGGCTGCGTGTGAAATTAAATAGAATGCATCGGCTGAGAATCGAACCCGGGCCGCCCGCGTGGCAGGCGAGCATTCTACCACTGAACCACCCATGCTTGGAAGCCAGGCGGGCGCGGCGGACACATGGCGAGTGGCGAGCTGTTTCGCAGCAAGGATGTTTTGATATTGTAACAACTTCTAAAATACTTATTAAAATGAAAAACAGTAAAAGACAGTTTTGATCTACATTAAATGGCCAACGCAACTAATGTACTTATTTATATACTGAGAGTAAGCGATAAGTGAAACTTGAGTAACATACAGCTGATGTGTCAACGGCGGGATGAGTCAACAATTAAATGCGTTTTTCTGCAAAACTATTCGCAATTTCGAAATAGTGTAAAAAGAAAATTTTATCTTCGTTTAACGTAGAAATTTAATAAAGTATTTTAAAGGATAAGGATTAATACCATTATGGAAAAATATCGCTCACAATAAAAAATATATTGAAATTATTATTTTCAGACAGAAATATGATCACTACACGTTATTTTTAAAAGATACGAATATGCTCTCGCGGACTTTTTTGTAGATCTTATTAAGAGGAACAATACTCCAGTACATTTTTTTCATGTAGTACTTACCATTAGAGCAGCGCATGCGCGAAAGTGTCTCAACGGGTAGGACTTTATACACATTTATCGTATTTATGTTAATTTACATAAGAATGTACAAATAATAAACTATATATAAACCTTTTACGAAAAATACTCGACCTAATGGTGAAAACCGCTTCAAAATCCGTTGGGTGGTTTAGAAGAAGAAGAGTTAGAAACAACAGACAGACACGAAAAGCGACTTTGTTTTATAAGATATAGGATTTAAAGCAATATAAATTTTCTTTGTTCTTAGATTATAAAATTGTTACGTTGATATCTAATCTATACATGTTTCGGTATATCATATAAGTTACCTATAGATTTCTATAGGTAACTTCCGATCACGTTACAATAAGGCATATCATTATTTTTTAGGGTCATATAAAAGGCCGCACGGGGGCATCGTACGGGCAGTTTTGGCTCTGGTGTGGCTCACAGCGCTACTTTTTTGTTTTTTTAAATTAGTATTTGTGTCTTTTAAATCTGTGACTATTATTTTTCTAATATAGTAATATAGAAATCGAAATATGCGTATTCTTGACTATCCTTTTTTATTTATTTAAGTACTTATATGAAAGTATTTACCCGTAAATAATATTGATTAAAAAAACTTATAAAGAAGAACCGCAATCTCGTGACCTAGGGTCCCAACCATCCGCTTCCCACTATACGTCGACTTCTGGAGGTATGGCGTGTTGTATGAATGTATGTATGAATTTCATTTCCTCGAGTGGGAATAGAACCCACAATCTTATTTAGCTATGTAGTAGGAAGAAACATGTTCAAAGACAAAAAAAGGTAAGACGAATAATATTAAAAAAAACAAGCATTGTTTTTACCTTTTCTGTAAATTTAGACAAATAATATTTTAGTTTCAGCTACTGTAGAGTCATCTATGTATTTTAAACTGTGTGTTTTGATTTGCGTAAAAGACCGCGAGAGGGAAGCGCTGATAGATGCTTACCCTGTTTACCCTCAGTTCGTGTGATGTTTACCAATTGCACTAGATGGCACTAATACGTGAGAATGAAATCAAAGTAATATTCAAATTTGCGATTTAATCGAATATACAATAAATATTGAACTTCCCACCAGTTCGAATTACATAGCGTGTTGACTGGCGCAACTGAACGCTGCTTAATTTTCGGTGATTACTAGCAAATATTATTTCCTCATCATGATATATTTTTGTCGTTTGACAAACCTTATCGGAAAGAATTCATCTTAAAACTAAAAAATAAATTAATATTCAGCTTGTAATATTTTACTATACCCGTGGGAAGGCTGTGATCACGGTTCCCTCCACGTACCCTGCTGTATGCGAGATACAGCGTGAAGCTGATGTTTGATATATTATCTGATCTGATCTGATTTTTCAATATTCATCCCTTATTTTATTAGCCTATTTATACCGTGATTTAAATTAGAAAACTTCTT
Source organism: Heliconius melpomene melpomene (assembly GCA_000313835.2). Lineage (NCBI taxonomy): Eukaryota > Metazoa > Arthropoda > Insecta > Lepidoptera > Nymphalidae > Heliconius > Heliconius melpomene. The sequence continues at coordinate 37,529 of HE672060.1, forward strand.
ATTATTTCCCAAGTCATTTTGAACTCTAGTCTTTACTCTTTAGACACAATGTTTATTTTCATGTGAGTATATTACGCTCCCTGTGACGTAATGTTATCTACGCAGTTTTATGCAATCCTAGTAACTTCATGGCAAAAACACGTGAGTAAGTGAGATTGTCATTTTTCTTTTTATGGTTTTCGTACCCAATAAGTAAAATGGGGCCCTAGTAGGAGACTTCACTGTCTGTCTATGCGACCGTCTATCATCAGGCTGAACCTCATGAACCGTGATAGCTGGACAGTTGAAGCTTTCACGGATGACGATGTATCTCATAGATGATGGTACAGAGTAATTCGTATATTCTTTATTAACATTTTTATCTTCTTCTTCTATTCTTTTTTAGCAGAGTGGGCAGAGAGAGCTTAGAAACCCAGTGTATTAAGAGACTTCCATTCCCCATTTCCCCATTACGCCGAATTGTGTAGGCATTGCGTGTTAAGTGGCAGAGCTCAACGCTTTGTCTCGTCACCATTTCTTAAAAATGAAAATACTTTATAATAATTCCCCTGAGTGGGAATCTAACCCAAAAGGCATTGAAAATTGACAAACATATCTTAAGGAGGATATGAACTCTTACTGAGTTTCTCGTGAAATGTACACCACCTTGTGAGTTATGTATCTCTGGTATTTACATGGTAGGGGCACGTGAGTGAATGACCTGTTTAAGTCGACCTAGTTAAGATAAATTACAGTATGGTTAGCTAGTCGTGACACCCTTAAGTTAGCTGTAGTCGCTGAAGATGGCTGCACACACATAATCCGATAATTTTTCCTAATATTGATTTCCATTTTTTCCAAGTTAACAACAAATTTTATTGTGAAGTTTTGTATGAAAAATGTTACTGACTAATAAAAATTAATAAATAAAATGGATCACAAAATCATGTTTTAAGTTCGCCCACGTTGGGCGCCAATTTAAAATGATAAATAAAATTCTTCTCTCAATCTTTTTTCTTCCTGCAAAACGAACATTTCGAACATTTTTAAGTGATGAAACTCAACGTCGTGTTTTGGCTTGCATGAAACTAATTTGTGCCTCGAATGGAGATTGTACCTACATACGTCCTACAACTATCGCTTATGGTCACAGGCAAAGCACAGGCACTTCGTTATGATGACTTCAATGAACATAAAATATATCCTCTGCATCCTTTATGTATTTAAAAGAAGTAAAGATTTTTTAAGCTAAATCAAAACTCACAACACTTGCAGTTCACCAAGTTTTATTAATATATTGTATTTCTTAGCCCTGTCAGTTCATAGATCCCGTTTAATCAAAAGCTTACCTACTAGGTAATTAGAAACTTCTTAATTTCCTGACAGTCTTGGTAGGTGGAAATCAGCTCCTCCTTATGTATGAGAGCTTGGTAGGCAATGTTCTGGGTTTAATATTTACAGGGAGGATCCTCCATGTAGGTAAATGTACCAACCAAAGTTTCTAAAAGTTATACTTCCTTTTTTCCATGTGCTTCTTCTTTTCCTTTCGTTTCGTGTCTTCTCATTTTACATGTATCCTATTATAAAAATATTGATTATTGATATAGCTTTTTACTTATCAATCGGTTCATTGAAATAAAATAAACACATAAGTTAAGTTTGCCAAATTCACCTGATCCTTGTACAAGATAGGCGGATTCATCGGTTACTATAGCAACAGATGGTTTTGGAAAGTACTCCTGTCATACTTTAGTACCCTGGTACAAAAAATTGAAATGCACGTGTTTTCATTTCATGGTCGGTTAATGCTATACATATTTACTGTCTCTCCTCTTGTATTATTATGGTGTAAGCTTTTTTTGTATATACATACATATATCTTTTACAAATAATATAAGCCTGCCTAACTCGGAGTCGGAGTGTTTTATTAGGTCCCTCTGACCTCTCTGATGTGATTTGGACACAGTTTGAAGCTGAAAAAATTTTAAGAAGAAGGAAGGAAGGAAGGAACCAGTTCTTTTAGTCTTCAGTATTTATTTAAATTGCCGTATTAGTGCAGCATATGTGAAATATATAACATCTCACATCATGTGTTATGTTTTGTCTCCGTCACATTTATGGGGAACAGCTGCTCGCTCTTTCTGCCTTGTATGGGTCCATCGATTTGTCTAGCAACAGGTGATTTTGAAAATAACTTCCTGTTATGTGTTGGTTCCCTGGTCGAATGGACTAAAGTGCACGTGTTTTCTCAATGTTACACCATGAAACTAGTAGATAGATAGAGATAAGATACCATACATCGGAGTTATATCAGTAGTGTCAAATTAGAAACTTTACTTTTTTTATCATAAATGATTATCAATCAGCTTACTCGTAATTAACGAAGAACGTAACGAAGTTTCATACAAATGTTCAATCCCAAAAAAAACCCCTTTTAAGTCGAATATTACAAATTCCCGTCTTAGCGAGCACCTACGTCCTATAAGTAAGTCCTATGCAAAATTTGAGATTCCTAGCACATGTAGTTTCCGAGATTTTGTGATGAGTGAATGACCTTTCGATTTTATATATTTAGATTTCACTAAAGAAAATGTATTCATTGTTTTATTTCCTCTATATGTTTAGACGAAGCAGTTTTAAGTTCCAACTTGTACATTGCTTAGAAAGACAGAAAGAGTGATACATCTCTTCGTTCTCCACTTTAAATGTTACCACTGTGTCGTAAAATAATTATTATTTTAAATACGCTTTCCCCATGTGGCTCTCAAATCCACTACCACTTAGCAATGTCAGACACTTAAAAATTTCATCCCACCTGCATCATTATCTCAATTTGTAGTTTAAAGCATAAGAATTTGAAAATTACTTCAAATTGTTACACCATCTCGTATATTATGTTATCCTGGTATTAGTGCTATATTGCAACGTTGCAGCTACAGTGTAAGACTAAATTTCTGATGATCTCCTAGTACATCGGATTGAAGCAAAAGTGTTTCGAAATATAGCACTGGCATCCGACTAAGGAAAGGAGGGAGGGAGGGAAGCTAACAGTCAAATTAGTTGATATTTTAATATGTTTTTAATTTTCCGATATTTTTAAATTATATCTAGTGATAAACTTTTTTCATTAAATTATGTTATTTAAGCGTAGCGTTAATAACATAATTTAATTTAAAGTTTATTTCATACAAAATGTAAAAAAAATATATACGCGCTCGCAAATTTAAGTTTGAAAATTTTATTTACCGCGTAATTACGAAAATAGACAAGAAATGAGGAGATTTTGCAATAAAAATGAAGGGAAAAATAAAAACATGGATATTTATTTGTATTTATATTACAAAACTTATCAGAGACTTATTACTATATGTTATTTTATACATTAAAATTTTTAAAAAAATGCCTCTCAAACTTTATTTAGGAGCTATAGTGCTACAGATAGACCGACAGACACATAGACCGACAAATCAAATTTATAACATCCCAGTTTTTGCGTCGGGTTAAAAATAAGTGCGTACGCACGCAAAATTAAGCTTGTTAAGTTGTACCTACTTCCCGTTAGTGTACAATTCTGAAATTGGTACGGAACCTTCGGTAGGTGAGTCCAACTCGCACTTGCCTAGTTTTTTCATTTAAAAGTAGTATATTCACAAATTTTGAGTTCAAATATTATGAATAACATATAAGTGTCCTCGTTCCACACATGGCAAAAATCAGCTATCTCTTTTTGCCACAAGACCAGCCTTTTTCAGTGGGTGGTTCATAAATCTAGCAAGCAACAAGTGGTTTTCAAAATGATCTCTTGTGATATTCTGATCTCCTAGTAGAGCGAACTGAAAAACACGTGTTTTCGAAAACAACATTCAGTACAAACAATTGAAATAGGTTGGTTAGACGCTAAGGAGTAACTTACACTATAATCGATTTTTCAACTTTTTTTCTCATGCTTTTTTTTTTAATTTAATAGTTTTGTTTTGTGATGACAGGCGCAAAATAATCTGCCAGTGTCCCTTACTGTAAGCAAGGCTTTGTTCTGCATAGCAGGATAGACAGAAAGAAATATACCTAGTGTCAAAACACTTTACTCTCCGTTTTCTGTCCAAAAACAAAACACTGCTTGTTGTTTGGGTGGCAGAACTCAACGCCACTCTTTATTTCATTCATTTTTTTTCACTTTTCTTCATTTGGAGATATCCCCAGTCACGTGTCTACATCGTCATAGTACCAGGATTGCATAACTCATGAAAAGCTCGTTACTCGGTAAAAATAGAAGGAGAGCTTTCGGAAATGCAATATTCTCACTTTGTCGCAGTGGCGTACATATATACGTTTCAGTCCCTCGTAGTATTTTATGGAAACAAATAATTTTATGCCTTACTACGTTGTAAGAATGCTAAATTTTGAATGGCAACGTCAGCAGTGCATACCAATATGGTGTTGTGGCTTATCAGGAAGACCTCCTTATATGATAGGTTATAGTGTTAAGAGGGGTAAAATTTCTATAAGAGTTCCATAGGGATATGTCTAAGTCCGATAATGCATGAGATATGCGCAGATAAAATACACAATCTATACTCTATACTATATACTATTTACTATTTGCTATTACTATTACTATATTACTATTTACTATTAATATAATAAAGCGGAAGAGTTTGTTTGTTTGTTTGTTTGTTTGAACGCTAAGATCTCTGGATCTACTGGATCGATTTACTATGTTTTTGTTTTGTATGAAAGCTGCATTCTTCAGAAGTGCTATAGGCTATATAATATTACATTACACATATGTACTAATAAATTAAAATACTTTCTAATTTGACATGCAATTTATTCTGCCATGTTAATAACAACCGTCGTTGCTAAGGAACGGTTTGCAAAGTTTCTTTGTTGTTTTAAGAAAACGTCACCCAAAATGAACTTATATTTTGATATTCATTCTTATAAAAATAAATATATTATATAATATTTAATAAATATTCTTATAGTTCAAGCAGGCGTAGCCGCGTCCGGGTTCACTAGTATATGCATATCTAAGAAATTATCTCCGCCAACACATTTGCATCCACAGGGGATTGATTGTGTTTATGTTTTTGTTATTTAATGGATTGTTTTTTGAAACATAAAATTATTAAACTACTTTATCATTATAGATAACATTTTACCTTATATGTTTCTACTTTTCAATTTGTAAAATGTTATTTTGGAAATTTATTATATAGTTTTTATAAAAATCTTCTATATATTTTTCTTTCTCTCCTTATTATTATTTTTATTTATTATTATAATAGAAGAAGATACATACATAAATTAAACTATGCCCTACAAAACTCTTAATGAGTTTGTCTGTAGGATCTCAAGTCTCTTTATATGTGTATTCTTCTGTTTTATGAAACAGTCTATTATTAGACTCTAAACTTTACATATTTGTAAGAAAGTTGATAATGGAATGATACGTTTCAGCGTGACATGTCTTTCTGCTCATGTCCTTCCTATATGATATGATGTCCTAGTAGAAGTGTTGGAATTTCAACGTGACTGAACAGTACAGAATTTCCTTTATAAATCTTCTTATTTTTTTAGCTTCACATTTTGTTTATCCTTATTGGAGCAATAAGAGTTGAATTTAGCGTCAAGCCTTTCAAGTTTCCGAATTTTGTAGTTGAGTATAAATTGTAACTTCAATTGAAAGATTCAATTTCAGTCATTTGGTTTATTTATCTATATCTATATATACAATCGAAAGGTCACTCACTCATCACGAAATCTCAGAAATTACAAGTGCTAGGAATCTGAAATTTTGCATAGGAGTTACTTATAAGACGTAGGTGCTCGTTAAGACGGGAATTTGCAATATTCGACTTCAAAGGGGTTGTTTTGGGGGTCGAAAGTTTGTATGAAACTTCGTTACTACAAATGCTAGGAGTCTCAAATTTTGCATAGACGTCACTAGGACGTAGTCATGGAGACAGAAATTAATAATAACATAGTTCACGCGGGTGAAACCGCGAGCTGGCCGCTAGTATTAAATATATCTTCTTTTCATTCATTTCTTCAATAAGAGAAAAAAAGGTAGGTAAGTAAAAAGGTCATCAAGTTATATTGTGAAGAGTGTTCTTATACATTTCTGATATTCTGGTACAGTCACAAGCAAAACACGTGTTTTAGATCCCTAGGGATATCTGCGCTGCTAGCCTGTAGTAGTAATTATACCAGCAAGCAGCCTTCGTGGCGCAGAGGCCATAAACGTACGACTAATAAATATGACGGTGTTGGTTGCAATTCCCACTGCAAAAAAATTAAATATTTAATATCGTCGTTAATTACTCGCTCTTATAAGGAGGCAAAGTGCGGCGTTAAGGTGCGCTATTCAACACACAATGTCTCAGGAATTTGACGGAAAGTGCGGAACGGAAGTGTCTTAATAAAGAACTGAGTGTCCCAATGCTATTTTTCCAGGTCCTTTTTGCAATGCTGAGTGCGGGATGAAGAAGTTCAAAAAATAAATTTGACCCCGATTATAAAAGCAGTTTAAGCTCCGCCCTCCATATATGCCTGAAAAAATATCACCTACGTATTTATGGTATCTTAGTATTTCAGCTGTGGAACACGTGACTCAGCTTTCCCTTGGGGCTGTGCTATCCTACGACAGTCAAAGCTAACCAACCTAACCTAATTTCTGCATATATTTGTTACTTAATTATTCAAGACATTTTAAAACATATTTTAAGGAAACTTTAAAAATATTATGAGAAATTCTTTTAGCAACCGAAATAAAATATGTTAATTCTTTTTTTATTTATATAAATAACGTGTTTCCATCCTAACAACAAGGGGTTGTGTGATATTCTTCTATTCTTATTATGTAAGCTGAGGCACTTTAACTATGATGCAAATGACCAAAGGTGCACATTTCTGATACACAAAGGAAACTAACTTCAAAAAATAGGTTCATCTATAGGAATGGTACGAATATGTAAACGGAAAAAGGAAAGAACTAATATCGATAAAGTTCCTGTGAATTCTGCGGTACCAGAGGTACTGAACGGAAACTTATCAATGTGAAAAAAAGCTGTTATGATAAGAACAGATAAGCTAAAATGCGACAGCTATGGAATCCAACTCATCAAATTGTTCTGATGAAATACAATTTCAGGAATCGTTCGATTCTGAAATTTCGAACATGGAATTTTCCAATGATAACGATAATTTTTAATACTTCCTCATCTACAGCAAATAAACTTTGGGATGTTGAAATTAATATAGCATGATTAATGTAATTGTGCAATACGTCAATCGCAAGAAAATCGCATCAAGGGGCCTACGCGAGGGGCGTACGTGCCTTTACGTGTCTCTTTCATACTTACTTAAAAGCTTTGAATTGAAAATTCACTACTTCCTCCGGTAAATGGTATTTTTATAAGCCACCTCCTACAGTCCTATAAGTTCCTGGTGTGTAAAGTAAGGGCGCACGTGTCTTGCTTGAGTTTCTTTATTTTTCCATTCTGGATTCATACAAAAAGGATTACATAAAATAAACATATGAGTTACTACTACTAATATAAAGCCGAAGAGTTGTTTGTTTGGTTGAACGTGCTAAAATGCCTTGAAAAAGATGTCTTTTTAGGCACTCTGTTACAGTAGAACATTTGCGACCTTTGCGCAGCAATCAAAACGATGGGTGAAAATATGCATAGTTGACTACTCCACGAGATATCAATGTACAAGACTGTGCTAGAGAATTGAACGTTGAACGTTCTCAACGATTGACCTTACAAATTTTGTGAACTTTCGTGAATCGTGAACGGGAACCAAGCGCTGAACATTCTCAACGTGCCTAACGAAATTCCCGAACATTTGGGGTACATACCCACAAGAATTTCTCAATTCTCCAAATCTGAGTGGCCTTACCCTACATTCCTTTACTTAAAAAATTGATACTTCAATAATTTTTACTTAGGAACCTTAAGTCACCAAATTTGTGAATCTGACTCTAAATTTCTTTCTGAAACTGAATTTCTTCGTAATATTGCTTATAGTTGCCATAGTTTAAACTGTTTTAAGGGTTACCTCTTAAGGAAATAAGAAATCCTTATAAAATCACTTTGTTGTCCGTCCGTCTCTCTGTCTGTCTTGCAAAATGTAATCAAAAAATGTAATAACAAAAAAAGTGTATTTAGGATACTATAAAGGGAATCATAATTAATAGGGTAGTTCCAGTTGACTCAGAATTACGAAATTTGGCAGCTAGCATCTACAGGTACTAATTCTGGGAAAAATCTGAACATCATATAATAAAAAATAGATAGAGGGGCAAAACTTGGTATTGAAGCCGCTAGCTCAAGTGAGGTATTAGATGAAAGGGCTCTAGATATGCTAAGCTAGAATTTCAGAAAAACTCGTGACCTCCAATTTTTGTACAGGAACCTCGGTGAGCGAGGTCGACTCGCGCTTGTCCCGTTTTTTTAACAGAATTGGGAAATGAAAATATTCCCTGAATGGAGATCGAACTCACAGCCATAAGTCACGTCGTTCATAAAAGCTCATTGCGAAAAAGAGATAGTAATAATAGGTTGTCCCTTTCAGTTTTATTCATGTTACGTATTTACGAACATAGCTTTAAAGCTTATGTTCGTTTCCATAGCAACAAGTAGTTTTAATTTTAGTTCTACTACGTAACATCTTATGGTAGCCTGGTACGAACAGTTCCGAAACACGTGACTGAGCTTTTGTGGGCTATGTAAAAAAAATGTACGGAATGTGTTGTTTGTTTGTTTCCTTATAAATTAATTTATTCTATTTTGATTATTTATTATTATTTTGGTTGCGGATTCGATCCTCATTCGAGGGAATGATTATATTTTCATTTTCTTGCTCTGGTACTCGCCACTCAACACACAACGCCTCGAAAATTCAAAAAAATGAAGAACTTGTATCTTAATAGGAAACAGAGTGTCTTAACAATAGATTCCCAGGTCCCCTCTGCCTACCCGGTTAAGTGTGGAATAAACACAGCGTGAAGCTAAAAAATGATTTGATTCTTATTAAAGTCAACGGAAATGAATGTCAAACAATTTCATTCAAAATAAAAAGTTACATGCCTTATTAGTTAACTGTCTCATGCTAATACTTGGCGGAGATATGAAATATATTATTAATCTCTAGCTGGGAATTGAACCCACAAATACTGCGATTAGGACTGTACCAAAGCACCACGACGTCTATCAAAAGCTTATTGCAAAAAAGAGATAGATATAGTATGTTGTCCCTTTTAGTTTCATTCATGGCTTGTGAATGGTTGGACGTATGAGTAAAAGCTTAAGTTCGATCCCTAGCATCAAATAAATAGCTTAATAGGTTAGTTTTAGCATCTGACACCTTATGATGGCCTGGTACGTGCAGTTGGGAAACACGTGTCTGGGGGCTTTGCGTTATGTAACAAAAAATGTATGGAGTGTTTGTTTGTTTGCTTATTTATTTTTTTCGTCTAAATTTAAAAAAAAGCTTTTTTGTATTCAGAATGTCTATGTCATATAAATAAATAAGTTTAATGTTTAAAAGCTGTAAATTCATTACCAAATTCATCTACTAGCTACCGGCGTATCCTGCACATCAGCTACGTAGGAACGGAAAATAGTGATAAGACACTCACGAACCAAATCAGTAGTTCCTAAGATTAGCGCGTACCGCCAAACAAACAAACAATAGTACTATAAATTAATATTCTCAAGCAAAGTTACAATTAAAAAATAGTATGTAAAAGCTCAAAATGGCTGCATAGCAATATTGATTGACAGGCGTGTTACCCGTCTCATGCAACAGGTGGTTTTCAAAACCATCTCTTACCATTTTATAACATCCTAGTACACGTGGCGAGAATGCACGTGACTTGGTGAGTACGTAAAAAGTACTTACTTACTTACTTACTAACTAACTAAGTACAGTACGATCGACGAGTCGTGGTCCCCCATGAGGCTAGTCGTGGCGCAGGGTCATGAGCGTGTCAGTAGAGAGCAGAGGGAGCCCAGTGTTAAGATACTCTGCTCTCTACTTTCCATTGAATATTGAGTGGCGGAACTAAGCGCCGTGCTCTACACAGACTGAAAATATAAATATTTTATTTTCTCGAGCGGGAATTGAACCCACAATCAATGCTTACAGTCGCACGCTTTTACCCCTACCACAAACAACTAGGTAAACCTTAGTTGAATATAAAATACTATACTAGTTTTGGCCCCGCCTCAATGTAACCTCAACAAGTGGTTTCCAAAATTGCCTCCTAACCTTCGCTGGTATCCTAGTAACCATTATAAACTTCCACGTGATGTGTATGAGTACCAATGCTGATCTTTTTTTTTTTTTAAAAAGGCAAGGATCTATCTAATAAGGATCTGGTAAAATAGAACTAGATTTTATATGCAAAAAAGAAAAAGAAAGGTAAAAAATAGTTTTCATTGAAAACTATTGTGTGTGTAACTGGAACTATAAGAAAATAGGTTGAGAAGGTAAGGCGCGGCGTTAAGTTCCGCCAATCAATACGCAATGCCTTCAGAATTCGGCAGAAAGTGGGGAAATAATAAACATGAAATATCTTAACAGTAAATTCCGAGGTTCTCTTTGCGAATGTGAGGGATTTATTATGAACTTAGGTAAATAGAAAAATTATATTATACTAGGGGACGCGCGCAGCTTCGCTTGCGTATTTAGGGGTGAATTCTGATAACCCATGAAACATGTGTTTAATCAAATATTTTTAAGAGTCCAAATTTCAAATTTTACAAAAATCGGTGGTGATTTAAAGATTTTTCCATACAAACTTTCAACCCCTTATTTGCACCCTTAGGGGATGAATTCTAGAAAACAATGAAACACATGTTCAATTAACTATTCTTAAGAGCCTTAATATCAAATTTTATAAAAATCGGTGGCAATTTAAGAATTTTTCCATACAAACTTTCAACCCCTTATTTGCACCTTAAGGGGGTAAATTCTAGAAAACCATGAAACATGTGTCCAATTAAATACGTTTAAGAATTTGAATTTCAAATTTTATAAAAATTGGTGACGATTTAAAAAAAAATTTATACAAACTTTCAACCCCTTATTTGCACCCTTAGAGGGAGAATTCTAGAAAACGATGAAACACGTGTTCAATTAAATACTTTTAAAAATCGAAATTTCAAATTTTATAAAAATCGGTGCCGATTTTAATTTTTTTCCATACAAACTTTGAACCCCTATTTTACCCCTTTAGGGTTACAATTTTTCAAAATCCCTTCTTAGTGGATGTTCAGATTACAAAAGTAAACATCTGTCCATATTTCAAGTTTCTACCATCAGCGGTTACGGCTGTGCGCGCGTCTTACCTCAGTCAGTGAGGACAAGTCCTTTTATATATATAGATTCTCTCATATTAATTTATAATTATTTGAAAAAAAAATAGCTTTACGCATATTTCTTCCTGTGTACCAAAGTAGATTGTACTTCACTCCGCTCCCAATATAAAAAGCACGGCGTTTGGCGAATCTCAACGCCATCATTTTTATTTATATCAGAGCGGGGAAAATGAAATATTATTTAAAATATATTTTCGAGAGGGAATCGAACCTAAAGCCGTCGCGTTTAAACTGTGGCACGAGGGCCACAAATCTTTTTATAATAATTGATAAAAAATATTAACTAACCTATTATGTAAAAAATAACGAATCCTTTATCATAAAAAGACATAACTCTACTAAGCACAAGCTACGTAATCTCCCTTTACGCCGAAGAATAATCTCCTTCCATTTAATGAGCCCCTGGTATTTCCACCACAAGATCCACGTGCTTTTGAGCTTTTCCCACGATGCAAATAAAAGCTCGCTTTTTATGGACGCAGATGTGAACTTTTTTACGTTACGATTTCAAATAACGAATAATAACCGGCAGGCTGTTTTGTTGAAACAGTTAATTAATCAATTTTTCTTTACAATCTTTTCAATTTTTTCTTTTAATTACACGATCGATTAATATCAATAACAATTTCAATGTAAACTGCACATAATTCAAACTTTAGCTTTTTCCCGCATAGCAGCATAGGTAATGGGAGCCTTGTGTTGAGACATTCCCTTCCCCATTCTCCGCCCAATTTTAGAGACTTTCGTCTTGAGTGAGACTACACTTAAACTGGGATTTGATTTGTTAGTAGGGCGCAATTTTAGAGACTTTCGTCTTGAGTGAGACTACACTTAAACTGGGATTTGTATGTTACTAGGGCGAGAAATGAGCAGCTCTCGCAACCGTTGTGTTTACAGTCGAACTTTGGGCCTTTCTTGATTGATATTGCTATTTATTTATTAAAATAACTATTAAATATTTTTCAACTTAATATTACCAATTTCTACAGCGAATATGAATGAATGAATAAGTAAAGTAAAAAAACAAAATTAACCCCACATGCTTAACGCTGTTCTTTTGTTGGGGTGATCATAAATCAAAAGTTGAACAGAACTATTTTGCTCTCTCTTTCCATCATAATATAAAGTGTCTCTCTCTATCTCTTTTGCACGCTACTCATTTCTGGAATTGCATTTTAATATGATAGCAAAAGGTTGTTTCTGTCCCACATAGATTCATTTTAAAATGTGCTTTATAACATTGAACATAAAGTTAAAAATCATTTAGGATTAAATTTTTAATAGGAGTTTGAGGGTGCCTGAAACTAAAATGGGGTTCAAATTTAATTAACACTGAATAATACATTCTATACGCTTGTATTTTAGGTTGTATTTTCAATGCGAATCAGTATGTGCAGTATCTCTGGAACAGTGATGCATGGGATTTTCAAATTTAGTATATTTTTGTTAGGGTCCAAATTTTATTATAGTTTGGTTTTTGGGGTTAACTCCTCATCATTTCTGCTATCCTAATGCAGATTGCCCTTTAACACGTGACGTCAGCATGGTGTCAATCAATAGATAGAGGTGACTGTGTAAAGAAATCAGATGTTGTATTTTTGTTTTTAATTACTTTTGCTAATTGATAATGATAATAAATAATAAGAAAAGTTTTCACTTATTTCTGGATTTCTATGGAGATATTAAACAAGAGAACTTGATTTCTTAAAGTGTAGCAGATAAGGGTAGGCAGAGGGAAACCTATTGTTGAGACTCTCCGTTCCCCACTTTCCATCCACTTTTGGTTAAGTAGCGGAATTCCTCTGCACGCTTCGTGTTGCTAATGGAACGAGGGAATCAAAATAATTAATATCCCGGAGTGGGAATCGAACACAAAACCCCTTTACAGTCAGACGCTATGCTACAATGGCTTTGGTGAAGATTTTTTGTTTATATTTATGAAAATGGACTTACGAAGTTCGTTAGTTCGAGTTTATTATTCTTATCGTTCCGTTCTTTATAACGTAATTTTCTATTTTTTTTTACCATTTACATAAAATTAATAGTATGTCTAGAATTAATACTAGTATAAGCTACAAATATTCGAGTAAAATTCTCTATAAATGTCGAAATTGACAATAGTCCCCATTCAAAAAACGCCCCTAGGCAATTGGACTAGTTTCTAGAAAGAATATGAAAAAGCTTAGCTAAATTATTATTGGTTGTTATATTAACAACGTCGTAGAGATTTTATTTTATAAGATTTTTTAGGCCAGGCGTTTATAAGCGCCACAAATTGTGGGTTCAATTCTTAATTTAGGAAATGAAATATTAGATATTTTCATTTTCTCGTAGTGTTGGATTCCGGCACTCAACACGCAATGCCTCCAGAATTTGGCTGAAAATGGGGATAGAAGTGTTATAATGGGAACAGAGAGTCTAAACACTGGATTCCCAGGTTCCCTTTGTTTACCCTCCTACGTGCTCTATCCAGTGAAAGCTAAAAAAATTTATAAAACATTTACTTGCCGGCTTCGCGGTCGTGGTTTGGTAGTAATAGCTAAGAGTTGAGACACATGACACATTCTAAGTGCTCAAGGAAGCTCTGAGTGTAGATATAGTGGTGGGATACGTCAAAACGATTAAGTCTCCATGTCCTAGATCGGACTTTCGGACTAATTGGAATAACTCAGTAGCTCTCTCTATTTTTTAATAGATTTATTAATAGATAATATATAATTTAAAAAAAAAATACATAGTTCATTAAAATTAACTTTGCCATAACGGAATTCCAGTAAGAAAATTATAAGGCGGGCAATAAAAAAGCGGGGTATAGCGTTCCGGCCATTCAAAGGCCGACGGCGATGCCGTGACGGTTGCCAAGAGACAATAGCTTCAAATATTTAATGGTGTATGTATTTCTCCATAATAACACCATTCCGTTTAACTGCTTCTATTTTTGCGAAGCACAAATGCTTGAGAATTTATTGTATTGGCTTAAAGCTAAGTCCGAAGTGCTTCTGGAAAATTAAAAAAAAAATTGTAAGTAATGGGTGAAACGAAACGAGTTCAGCGATACGGGTTTTTGTCTACGCGAATGTAATTTGAGAGTTTTGGATATCTAAAGTCAAAGTTAATGTGTGAAAATTTGGCTATTATTTATTGCTTTATAGGCTTGCGTTACTGTTTTTTTGTTCATGTAATAATAAAAAAATCCTCTTTAGTGACGACGGGTGTCATAAAAAAGGAAAGCTATATTTAAAGAGAGTAAATTCTCTTTACATTCATACAAAATGATTACATAGATTGATCATATTTTAATTATCATCCCAACCTCATTAAATTTAGGATTTAAATATTTTATAAATTTAATAAATAATTGAATTGAATTGAATTCTTGATATATGGCGTTTCGAGCGTGCCAGTTGAGCACAATTCATTTCGCTTGATAAATAATAATAATATTATTATTATTTCAAGTAATAAAATTAAAAAAAAATGATAAAATTATTATTTACTCTATATACATGAAAAATATAGTTTAAGCTGCAAAATTTTATTTTTATTTCAGTGCGTAGCAGATTCCATATTGTACTAGACAGTATCGTACTAGATTTACGTTCTGTGATAGCACGACTGAAATAACTGTACAGGCGAAGAGGGAACAAGTTGTTCTGTTTTATAATTTATAAATGTTAAAATAAAAAATTAATTGTTACATTATGATGCAAATTATAGAATACAGTAGGTAAATTATCAGAATGTTTTTTAAAAGCCAATGCTTATCTGAAGAACACAAGCTAGCGCTTTCTTAATATTAAAAAACTAACGCCACTTAATTAAATAGATTTTCTAAACCTACCTTTGCAAAAAAATATTAAAAAATGGTGTCAAAAGTCACGTTTGGGTGTTCACATAAATTTATACTATTATGTATATCACGCTCGTAAAAGATAGACATATGCCTCTATCGGTAGTACGATGTGTTCAATATGACAAAAACAAACGTAACACCTGTTGTCATTTTAGAGGTAAATCTAAGATTATTATAATATTTATAGTTTCTCTAGTTTCTTCGAATTCTGGAGGCACTGTATGTTGACTGGCGGAGCTCATCGCCGTGCATTGCCTCGTTACCAGTTACCAAGTAAATGAAAATATTAAAAAATTATCGAAGTAGGCTATCTAAGATCTCATGTGTGGAGAAGAATTTAGATGTATGATGTGAGATCTGAAGAAGCTAATAGATAAAAAAAATTAGACACAGATCACGAGGGTATAGCAGAATTTCTCTGAAAGTTCAAGGATATCTCAAAAGGAGAGGTTAAGAAAGGATTTCTCATATGGAAACTTTATTAATGGGATTTTTTATTTTATGTCTAATTTCCACGTAGTTAAATTTACGGGTATTGACTACGAAGGGACTACGTTATTTTTTTTAATAACATAAGAACAAAACAAGGATTCTTAATTTTATACACAAATTCTCATGTTCTATGGTCGGGAAGATATTTTAATTTATTTATATTTTTCTTTGTAGTATTCACATAAATTTATAATTACATCATAAAATATTTTATAGCTTTCTATATTTATAATATTTGTAACATATTAATAAATTTAGAAATCTATGTTAACAGCTTTTAAACAGTAATGGGTCATAATCAGAAAAGTGGACATTTTCGAATTCGTAACGTAACTGATAAGTAACAACACTGATAATGTTTGTTACGAAACTGATGTCATAAGGCATTATACACAACAAAATAACGATATTATATGAATAAAACTATTGTTTTTTTTATTTAATGAGACACAGATTAAATTTTAAAGATTCAATCGTTGAATTAACAGATTATAAATGTAAGAAGAAAACATAACAAAGTGACAATATTAACAATATAATAATGCTAGTTCGTAACGTAATAAACTTATATTTCTAGTTAGAGATCACAAAGTTAATGATAAAATTAAATCCACTTTAAAATATATCAAAATTTGAGTCGTTATCACTGGAATTAAGTTTAAGTCTTTGTAAGTGTTTATTCCGCATATCTTCATATTTAATAGGATTGGTCTTTTTAAGACGCTCTCTATATCTTTTATGTATTTCAGCACTTGACATAGGAGCCATGACGCTTACTGAAAATAAAAAAATATTTATCAATAGATATTTAATAATATTTTATGTTTATTGTTTAGATCTTTAACAACGCTAGTACAGAACGTATTTGTTTTTAAATAAAAGCTTCACCCACTTGAACTACATATTTATTAATTCACTATCTCCAGAGAAAAAAATAGTAATTACAAAATCACAACTAATTTCAGGAAGAATAAAAAAATGTTTTTAACTAAATCGGTTAAGCCGTTTCTGAGATAAGCGTGCACAAACACATTAGACAAACAAGCAAACAGGCAAAAAACTTAAAAATCATTATTTTTGGTTACTTTACGTTATCAAAAGTCACCAATTATTTTTTTCATATGCCAGCAATTTTTTTTTATATACATATCTTCCGATGGTAACGTAATTATGAACTAGGCTTCATATTTTCTCAGTTTCGTTACGTAACGAAATATAACGCAATTGAGAATAAAATCTGAGAAATTCTAATCTTTTTAAATATTTGCTCATAAGCCACGTGTTGCATGTGTAAGCACTGAAGTTCTTTTTTGAGATTTTGTAAAAAGAAGCAAATAACATAAACAAGAAAACGAAATTATAGAATACTTACCAAAATAAAAGCCGTTTATAACCCTGAGATGTAATTTTACATATTCCCTCTAAAACATTTGAACCCCTCAACTGCTGCGAGAACACTACTTGTTGTAGCTACGACAGCATTGACTTTTAGAATTATGGTGCCACAATAAAAACTAATATTAAACACCATCCAAAATAATTGCATTCATAATTTAATTGTACGTTACTAGCCCTGAGTAACAAAAAAGACAATATTTTGGGACAAATTTACTTAATTCATATATATTATTTATTAAATAATATATCAATAAAAATACTTTTGTTTAATATTTTGCATAAAGTAAAGTAATATAAACATATCTGAAATCAAATAAAACCATAAACATTCGTAACAAATCAATTTTTAAAAAGTAAAGTGGTGAATGGGACACGAAAAATTGTATGGAAGCATTTTGAAAAGTTTTTTGCAACTAACAAAAAATACTATTAATAGCCATAATACATTTAAAATATTACAAAAATCTTTAAGTTAATAAGTAAATTTATCGTAAATGGCAAAATATTTAAATTATCTTTAAAATTGTATTTTTAAAACGCATTCAAAGTAGCGGGACAAGAAAAGACACAAAATGTACACTTTTTCTGATTATGACCCTAATATATTTTGGCACAAACGTTTCAACTTACAAACAGTATCACGTTCGTTCCCGCATTGCAGGGTAGGCAGAGACAACCTAGTATTTAGACATTCCGTTCCCTATCTTCTGCTAAATTTTCAGACATTGCGTGTTGAGTGAGGAACTAACGCCACGCTTTTTATTGTTACCGGTGTGAGGAAATAAAAATGTGATATAATTCATTACTCAAAGTGGGAATCGAACCCAAAACCATCCAGCTGACAGTCATCGGCTGTGAGAGTCTGTGTGCTACGACGACCTTATATATTTATATATTTTTTTTTAGCTTATATATTTATCAAAAAATTATACCTATGGTATGTGATCGATTAATTAAAAGTATTTTCTGGTGAAGTAGGTTTAATTCAGAAGATATTTTGATTCATTTAATTCTTTCAATACAGACCATACACTGACACTTCTTCGTTTTTACGATTGATGTCATTAGTTCTATTGATGTAGCTATTAGTTGTATATCTGCTTATTTATTACTCATCGACATACATTAGGTTTTATATATAATTTATTATACTAATATTGCACTATACCATTTTAAAATTAGAATATTTTAAAATAAATTACATTATAAATAGGTAACATTAAAAAATGATATAAAATCAATCGACCTTTAACGTTACTAGCACAATTCAACGCACCACAACGGCACGAATGCGTAACTTGCATAACAATAACGTGAAAAGGAAAAAGCCGATACAATTATAAATAGCGCGGCCCATGTCCACTGATATGATTCGAAGAAAAACTGAATAGAAGAATTCGCGGCGACAAACGCCCAGTCCGCCCTACAACATTTCATGCGCCAGTCGACTACGCGCGACCCGATATAAAACCTTCAATAATAAAATCAAATCCTATTGACAGATTATCTGCGTATATAAAAAAAAAGAAAAATCAATATTTAGTCTGTGGTATATATGAGTGATTTGTGTCAAGAACAATGCTATCGTGTCTATTGAAAGGGACGTTTTGGCGGCAAACCTGGGCGTCATCCAATTTGACAGATGAGCTTCGCGCGTTTTCTCTTCAGGTGCGTTCAAGTAACATAGATAATCATGATTTATGATTTTATATATGTACCTGACTAATGTTAAAATAGACTATTTTATTTCATATTATTAAGTGTCAAATGTATATAAAAACAATATAATTAATAGTGCGTGTACGAAAAACTGTGTCACTTCAGAGAACACACTACGACCCAGTTTTGCTTGAATTACAACTCTAAACTGGAGAGTTAACGTAAAAGATCAAAGCGTTGAACGTCCACTTATAAGAGTCCATTCGCATTATTAATTGTAACAAAATGTAGGGATATATATATTTTGGCGCGAAAAGTGTGTTTTTAATTTGTTTCGCAAGGAAGTTTTGTTAGTTATGTTTGGTTAAGTGTGGCGGTCACACGTGGATTGCGCTGCCCGCCATTATTTGTACGTGTCGGTATGACATCTTATATTAACGTCTTATGGGTGATTAATTGTTTCTGTGACAAATCTATTTGGCGCAATGGACTCTACGAACCGTATTTTTTGTAGAACATGCATAGATAGTGCTTGAAATTTGAAAATTTTTGGACTAAAATATATATTAATATGATTTTGCGATTTAAAAATGGATGTTTCATGAGGAAGAGACATTTTGTGAGAAGATGCAGTGAAGGCTAGTGAATGAGTGTGTATTCGTTAGGATTAAAAATTTGGTAAGTTGTAGGGTCATTTGTTTTTGAGTAATGTTTAAGATTGATTTGTATAAACTGGATACCTTCATTATTATAATGTATATATGATACATATTATATTTTTTGCAATTTCGAATATTTAAAAAAAGTTGGAAATATGACTGTCACAAGGCAAATATAAAAAAATGTATATTTAAAAATCAAAACGAGTTCTGTTAATAAATAGAGCATAAATATTTAAATATAAATCCAATTTTATATATTTTTTTCATTCCTTCGTTTCACGTAGGCCGCATCCACGCTGAATGGCTGCGAAGGTCGTACTATAATTCAATTATGCTAAACCACAAGTTTCACAAATTATTTCTAACTGCATAATATGACTTATATATTGTATTGTACTCTATCGTTTAGAATTGCATTTAAAATGCATTTTTTTTGCTAAAAAATAATGACAAAATTCTTATTATATGGGTATCTTTATTTACTACTGACTATTTGTATCTAAATAATAATATTATTTCACTTTAAATTATTTATATAATATTTGGTTTAAAAAAATTATTGAAATATAATAAAAATTCAACAGGGAACAAAAATTTAAAGTACTTTATCGAAATAATCGATTCTGGTATAGAATAGATATGTGCATCGAAAAATTTAGACAATATTTAAGTATAACTCATAACTAAATACAAGGAATAATAATACATACAAGAAATCATCTTATAAGAATATATTGTTGTTCTAATATGAACACGTTTTATTGGGGGCCGTTGTGGCGCAGTAGGTAGTCTAAACGCGACAGGTAATGGTTCAATTTCCACTCAGTGTAATTATTTTAATTTCCGGCGAAAATGGAGAGTTATTTGCTAGATCTTTTGCTATAATTACTATCCATTTACACTATCTATTAAAATAATACTTTTAATTATTTTTATTTCAATGAAATTAGTGTTGCAAATTACCGAGAATATAAAAAAAGTACAAAAATTTGTCTGTAGCGGGACTCGAACCCACGCCTCTTGAAAATTATCCAAGTCTTGAGTCCAGCTACGTTACACTTTTCATACATTTCCTAAAAAAAACGAATAATTTATTATTTCTATGCATATAAACAATACAAGTGAATATTACTGCATAAAAACCTAAAACCCCGCATTTTGTAGACATAATGTGGCAAACATCAAACTTAAGAAATGGCAATATTTCAAATAATAACATTGTCACAAGTGGGATTCGAACCCACAACCACATTTTTTCAACATGGCTATAGCGCCTATGTAATTTAATTCTTTCGATAGATATATATTTAACAACATATACTATATCCCAAAAAGATAGACAGATTAATTAATCAATCTGTCCTTCTGTGCGTGTACGGTTTTACTATACGTATATACTATATATATGTATGTATGTTTATATACATATAACACAAACCAAGCGACACTGGACGTAGTAGACGCTCCCTCGAGTGTCGTAGAGCCCAGCTATTTGTTACTTGGCTTCGTCCTCTTGTTTTTACTGACTAGCTCACCCCTAGTCGTCAAACAGTTACTAAATCATATGGGACCAGTGTTTGACCGAATTGTCAATGGAATAATTTAATAAGTAAAACATATAAATTACTAGCGGCCCGCACGCGGTTTCACCCGCGTGAACTATGTTATTATTAATTTCTGTCTCCATGACTACGTCCTAGTGACGTCTAATCAAAATTTAAGACTCCTAGCATTGGTAGTAATGAAGTTTCATACAAACTTTCGACCCCAAAAACAACCCCTTGAAGTTGAATATTGCAAATTCCTATCTTAGCGAGCACCTACGTCCTATAAATAATTCCTATGCAAAATTTGAGATTCCTAGCACGTGTAGTTTCTGAGATTTCATGATGAGTGAGTGACTTTTCGATTTTATATATATAGATTAAGCAAAGCTTACTATTCAATTCAAAACTACTTTAATTGTTATACATCTACTGTAAGTTATATTTTAAAAATGGCATCTATTAAGAATTCAGAATGGTCATGGTGCAGGCCACAAGTGTGTGTTCGACGAGTTCGATTCCCGTTCGAGAAAATTATATATTTAATAGTTTCAGTTCTTTCGTTTCGATGTCGTGGTAAAGGCACCGGTGCACTAAACACGTAACACCGCCAAAATTTTGAGGAAAGAGAAATTGGAGTGTCTTAACCTTAGGTTCCCTCTGGCTACACTGCTGCAGGATACCGCGTTAAGCTAAGACAAGACTTTTAAAATTCTTGCCGGCTCGTCGTAGCAAAACTGTCTTTCGAGCATATGGTAGCTTCCTCTAGGACTGCCACTTCTGACATTGCTATGTAACTTGGCAATCGAAAACTGGTTGTAATCAACCAAACCTAATTAAGAAAATAATATTGTTTTTTTATGAAGATATTTGTTTTGATTTACGATAATCAAGAGGAACTATGCATGCTACGACTCATTTATGCTGTTAGCATCTCTGTAGGGTGATTTTTACATATTGCCTACATAAATATAATAAAAAAATCAAAATATAAAATTAAATCAGCTTCACGCTGTATCTTGCACACAGTAGGGTAGGCAGAGGGAACCTAGTGATAAGACATTCTGTTCCCAACTTTCCGCCGAATTTTGGCACTGCGTGTTGAAAATTAGGGCAAAAAGCTTCTCCTACTCAAATTCGCGGAATAAAGCGAGTATATAAAAAAATATCATCTATTGAATAATTATTAGTAGAGAATTTAGTACAATTAAAACAAATTCTAACGTCCATGATGAAGAGAAAAGTGAGCTCGAAAACGAACTGATAAAGCTAACGAACCACTAAACGGCACTCGTGGGGCGCACCTCGTTTCCGACCACTGTGTAACTTCTGTAAAAAAAAGTTTCATACAAATTAAAAGTTCAATTGTACTGAAAACTGCATGTATTAACCAAATGAGATCTTTGGGACGGTGCTCCATGTTATTTTTAATGATTCAGCATAGAATTAAACATAATTTAGGTCGTAATAATGTCACGCTCTTTGTTATATCAGAGTATGAAGAGGTAACTTAGTTTTAAGATATACAGTTTCTTTTTTTTTAGCTTCGCTTTGTAGCTCGCTCCTAGAAGGTTAGCCAGAGGGAAGCTAGAAACCTAATGTAAACGCCCTCTAGTAACGAACTGGTCCCAGTAAGATACTTTCGTTCTCCATTTTCAGCTGTATTCTAAAGTTGCATGTTGAGCGGCAGAGCTCAACGCTGCACGTTGCCTCGTTACTAGACCAAGGAAATGAAAATATTAAATATTTCATTATCTTTAAGGTAAAGTTCATTAAGAATAATAAATTTGAACTGTAATTTACACCTTCATTCGGTTGGTGAACGACACAAATTTCTACTATACCACTAATCTATTTTCAATGGTCTGTGATTATAGAATGCAATCTTTTAGATGAAGACATTCGGTTTCTTTGTGTTCATGGTTCATTCAATGTAGATCTTTCTAAAGATTATTTTAATACCTCACAGCTACAGTTATGTATTCCTGTCGCTTATACTTAGTATATCTACTCATATATATTCAATTGTTACAAGCAACATTTTAAATTTTAAATCAGAGTGTTCCCCACTTTCCATCGAATCCAAAGCCGCGCTATATCTCGTTACCTGAGTGAGAAAACGAATATTACATATGTCATTCCCCCGATTGGGAATCAAACCGACAACCGTCGCATTTACAATCTTGTACCCCTACGCCGCGACTGCCTCAAATATATATTTAAGATTAACTAATAAAAGCAACACATAGTATACTATAATATTCTCTCACCCATCACAATATTTTTCTGATATCACAGAAGCCAATTAGCGTCTTCATCAAGCTCGCAAATATGGCCGTTACGCAGTCATTATCATCATAAAGCAGTATACGAGGATCATGTAGATAAGGCACCGGCAGACAAACTGCCTGTATCCATATATGTTGGTACTTTATATGTGGGGTAACAGGGTAGTATGGTAGCTGGTGGAGATTACCTTCATTTTTGTTTTTTTAGCATAAATAATACAAGTTGAAGAATCTCTTTGTATTTTACGTTTTTTTTCACGTTGAATGCAATGTCTCGAAAATTGGACTCAATGTTTTAGATATAATGTCTTAATAGTACATTCTCTTAACCTAACCAGCTGGAAAAAGCATGAAGCTATTTTTTAAATACAATATTTTTATGAATAATATTGTTCATTGCTTGGGGTTAGTAAGTGAAGATAACTGAACGTGTCCAAAAACCAAATATAAAAATGTAATGAATGTTGTAATTCTTTAAAATTAATAGCCTGTTATAAATGTCTGTAATACATTTGAAATATTACTGAGAGTTCCGGTTTTTTTTTCATATTCTTTATTAATGATAATGTTGGTAGGCATGGCAATTAAATTATATTTTTTGGACAAACATCACACAGCCGGAAATATGCAACGTAGAACGCCGAAATTTGCCATGTATCTAAAAGACGAGTTTAGAAATTTATAGTTCACGCAGTCTAGGTTACGAGCAAGAACTAGTCGTAATACAGATCTTGATGTCCCTATTGCACCTGGTTGAGCACCTGGCAAGTGTTGACACCTTATATTAATTTTTCCTTTGTATATTTAAAATTGTAAAGGCCGTAGTGACGCAGTGGCACAGCGGTTGACTGCAAATGCGACGGTTGTTAGTAGATTTTTACTTTAAAGGATTAAGTATTTTTATTTCTTCGCTCTAGTAACAAGAGAAAGCGCTGCGTTAAGTTTCTGTAATTGAAGGTATGGTGGAAAACGAAGATATTAACATTGGGTTCCCTCTGTTCACCAGGGCATCTAGGGAAAACTTGAAATCGCTGTTTTATTATGGAGTACTTTCATTCTAAGAATATGTTCTATTATTATTTACATAAAAATGGGTCAGGACCATTAAATTGATAAATGTAAGAATATTTTATGTTAAGAATATAACGTAGTGTTACAGTCGTGTCAACACATAATTAGAAGTGAACTTTCACCGGGGCTGGATACTTGTTCACGGCTCACGCCTGTGCATGTCTGAGCCTTAAAACTTAGGAAACTTACTTAAATAATTATACTTTGTTTAATATAGAAAAAGTGTTTAATTTTACATATTTTTGGCCCAATTATTTACAATTAAAAGCGTAGATTATATAACCGGATAGGTATTTTTTTCTGAATTACATAATATGAAAAATATTCTTACTAATACTTGAGGTACTACTTGGCACAGTAAGACAGACTATATATGTGAACGTGGTGGATTCTGTCCCCACTCTGAAGAATATGTACATTTAAATAATTTTCATTTTCCCGCTACGGTAGAGACACATATTTCTAATTCCGGAAACTAGAAAATATGATGCACCAGTTAAAACAGTATGATCTGTACTTGATGATTCGATTTAAAAAGGTCATTCCAAGTCACTTAAAGTAACCGCTGAAGTTGTTCGAGCGTCCGGAGTCCGGACCGAGATCTCGTCTTAGGTATATGAAAGGAAATTGTAATTAAATATATTTATAGCCTCGTATACTTTTATGATAAGAAATAAACTTTGACTTCGCCCATCTTGAGCCGCCATCGCATTGGGATTTAGTTTGTAATGATTTAAGTACAAGTTATGTAAATTACTTTTCTATATATTTCTTATATGTTTTTCACAAAAAAACAAAAAATGTATGGATAAATCGTTAGATTTTAATTTTCTTTATTTTAATATCTAGAATGTAATGCTAGAAAATGTGAAAAAATATATTAAGAAAATATATATATATACATCTACAATTCAATTATTACTGTGTAAGTTTTAAGTCTGTTATATACCAAAAATAACACAACTTACGTAAAACTTTCTGACCCTAATCATGTCATATATTTTTTTGAGAGAATCTATTGTCAAGGCATTTCGAACTCAGCTTTATGTCCGAAATCGAGGCATATCGGTTTGAGTAGGAACTGGAATATAACGTTTAGCTCGAAATTCCAACCCACATTCATCGTATTTCAATTTAAGTCTGTCCCACTGCGCTTACAATGGTCTCAAATTATATATTCTTTAGTTTCGCACTGTATTCCACATTAAGCAGAGGGAACCTGGGAATCTAGTGTTAAGTAAGGCACTCAGCTCCCATTAATAATCTACCGTTTACTACTTTACGCCCCTGCACCACGGCGGCCTCAACAGATAATTAATTATAAATAACCATTATTTACATAAGTTATTTTAAACGACAATGACAAAGTGTAGGCATGGCATAAATCAGTATTTCCTTATCTCTGAACGCAACCAATCTGTCAAATTGACATAACAGTAACGCACCAAAATGAATAAGATGGCCGCTGCAAATAATGTAGTACATTAGTAACTGTATACAATTACGTTTACGTTTCTATTATAATCTATTTTAGGCAGTGGGTTCAATATTCGTTCAGGGAAATGATTATATTTTAATATTTATTAATGATAAGCCAGAGCACAGCGTTGATATTCGCTTCTCAACATAAAATGTCCCAAAAATGGAGCAGTAAATAGAGAGTGGAATGCCTTAACACTAGGTCTTCCTTGTCCTAAATGTTTTTATGGTCCGTTTTCTTCTGCTGAAGATGTGTGTAGCTTTTTTCTCGAATTTCAATGATAAGTAGTTTAAAAATATATCATGCTTTTTCACACCAAGTGCTACACGAGCAAAAGAATGTACTCGAAGCTATCTATCAGGCCCTGGCTCTGTCATTAGACCAGCTCGATGATGACCTAGTCCCAATGAAATTATCCAAAATTCTGTTTCTTAGATTTTATTACATAAGTGTCAAAAAAACTAATAAAATTGTAGTATTCTTTAGAAGTATATTATCAGTAAATTGTAACGTAGCAGAATGCAGCACAACATTTATCTATGTGAGTTGTTCATTGTGGCACAATGAAGTTTGAAGTTTGGTCAACTGCGCCTTTGTAGCGAATACAATACGTGTAGAGTATGAGAAATATTTAAACTTAGCATTATTATATTGAATTAACAAAAGAGGAAGTATTTTCAATCAGGAATTGTAAGTTTCAGCTACAGTATATGTATGTACAATTTACTGTTTACGTTATATTTCGCACATAGTAGGATAGGCAGAGGGAACCTCAGAAAGAGATTTCCGTTCTCCGCTTTTCGCCGAATTCTGAAAGCATTACGTGTTGAGTGGCGGAATTCAACGTTGCGCTTTGCCTTGTTATCAGACGAGGGAAATTAAAGTACCTATTAAATATTTCATTACCTCGTGTGGAAATCAAACCCACAACCTGTCGCATTTACAGTCGCACGCTTGTGCATCTGCACAGGTCTCTTACTGCTTACTACTTGCATTAAATGAGGTAAAACAGAAATAATTACGTGTGGTGGGCATTGCAGTACTCGTGTACTACAGAAACATAAATACATACACCATAGCTATGGGAAATATCTGTATGAAAAATATTCCTGTCATCATAAATAGACGTAATTTTTTAATCTTACCTTACGCTGTTTAGCAGTGTAGGCACGTCCCAATTTTCGAGACATTGCATATTATGTTCCGGAATTAAACGCCGCGCCCTAACACTGCGGATATAAAAGGTTTCTTAATAACCTTAAAATTATTTTTAAAAGACTCAAAAGAGTATTAAGGGATAATGCCCCGGAATAAATCCACGAACAGATGATGCTAGAGTAAGTTTGCAGAAGTTATGCAAATCCATTTGTCATTCATCTCGTACAACGCTGCAAAGTTGAAAATTTCAAAGTTAAACAGTTTATATAAGAAAATAACGTCACTATTGTTTTAAACGAGTTATTGTTGCTTGCTTACATAAACTAGATTATACTAGCGGCCCACGCCGGATTCATGCGGCATTTTTTTATTTATTTACATTAATCACCTTTTGTATTTAAGGGTTGAGGCCAGTGGCGCAGTGGCCCAGGCGTCCCAATGTTAACGTGATAGGTTGTGGGCTCGATTCCGATTGGACAAAATGAAACATTTAATTTAAGAAAAGTTAAGGGTAAAATATTAAGTAGATAAGTAATTATTTTATTCTTTTAAAAAGTTACATTTTTTTCTATAGCAAGGTAGGTAAAAAACACATTTTAGAGACATTGCGTGTTGAGTGGTGGAAGTAGTTGCTAAGTTTTGTTTTTGTACCAGAGCGAGAAAATGAAAATAAATCATTACCCGAGCTTAAATCGAACTCCTAATAGTCGTGTTACAATTTACTGAGTCACTGCGGCACGACGACTTAAAAAAAATTACAGTATTATTTTTTTCACAGAATATCGTCACTTTGGTGGTAAAGAGAATAAACCTAGTCGAAACTTATAATTTATAGATTGTCTTTCTTCAACATCAAATTGACTAAAGATTTGAACTTTACTAAAATAGAGAGAAAAAAACGCAAAAATATACATTATTTCAGTGACAAAGCACCTAGGTATTAATAGATACGCTCTACTTATTGTCCGCAGACTGTATTCAATCGACCGTGGGGACGAGCGAGGCCTTCAAAACAATTTTAATATATGAAAATTGTACGTTTCTATCTCATTGATTATTATTATTGCTGATATTTTGCCTTTAAATACATTATTATTATTTTCATTCATAGTATAAAACGAAGTCGCTACCCATAGATGAGGTTGTATTTCAACTGTATCTCTTTTAAACATGCAGGTAGCCCTATTAATCAGAGAACTGAAGTATTCATCGATGGACACGTAGAGCTTCTACATCACACGACGGATTTTAATGCGGTTTTCATTATTGTCTCCCACTGTTGGACAAAGGCTTCCTTTATCCATGCTGATTAGTCCTGCAATGGTGGAGAGCATGCCCATCAAGCGTCGTCCAGGACGCGGCCGCTACTCGAGGACTCCGCCCCAAGGGTTATCGGTTCTCCTCGCCATATATCCCACCCACTACTACTTTAGCTCACCAATTCTTCGAGCAATGTCTGATTCTCTCTCTCTCTCATTTCTGATTCTATCACGTGGGAAAATATCGATGGCAGTGCTCCCTCATGAGTAGAGTCGAAAGTTGAACACAGTTTAATACTAAAATTCTAATGTTCATACGCATTGCAGGGTAGCGTTTACTAAGCAGGTAATTTCATATTATTCATTTAAATTTATAAGTACAGTATTCCTTTGCTTGATCTGGGTAATTTCTTAACATGAAACCATTTAAGTAGCATTAAAACCTACTTTATCTTACTTATTAACGTGGCCACGTCATTATTAAAGCTGAACGACGCTTAGGTTGTACAATGCTCCAAGCATGGTGATGTAATAAAAATCCCTTATTTATAAATCTTATGGAAATGTTTTATATGAAAAAGAAAAAAAACCTCCTAAAAATATAGAATCATTTATTTATTCATTTAAGAGTCACATCTCTTTTATCTTAATTATTTTAAAAAAACTTATAGATAACAAATTTATTTTTTAAAATAGTTATATATGTTCTAAAGATTCACGCTTCATCCCGCATTGCGAAGAACCCAATGATGATGACTATGTTTGTTCAATGCAGCAATTCAACACCGCTGATGATTCATTCATTCACAATTAACTATTCAAATACTTAAATCCAATCGATCATCCAAACGATTTTTCATAACAAAGTCAACATTTAAACGAAGTTTCCCATAAATTAGCGTGAACCAATAGAATATCGTGTATCACCCCACAAAATCTATTTTCATGGGAAAAAATCCCTTAAATACTTCTAAAAATATTACTATCTATTATTATAGAGCCCATGGAATTTGTTCTAACAAAGATGTTGAAGTAAATTTATGCTCGGCGTTATCGCCGGGTCGTGGCAATAGCGGTATAAATCCCGTGATCTTATTTATTGTGAAAAATAGCACCCCAAGCACTGTGCCTTTACGGTATTAATATATACCACTAATACTAAGATATAGCATATCTATAATGCTAAGGGATGGTCCGGTAAGGGTTTTATTTTGCCTTATAAGATGTATGCAATAATATAATATCGTCGGATTGGAGTGTAAAACAGCCTATTAAGCAAGCCTAGTAAAACAAAAAACTTTCTTAAAAAATATGAGTAACCCACCTTTGCTAACTAAACTTTTAATTTTGTATTTCTTATATGTTTGTTTTTATGTGCAATAAAGAATATAACTAGGAAAATGAATATAGTTCTTTCTTCCAAGTGAGAATTGAACCTGCAGTTGCAGTTAAAGATGCAGTTGACATTATAAAATACTTGTATATTATATTGCAACATAAAATCTATCTTTACAAATGGTCACATCGAAAACTGAATTTAAGTCCATATAAATCGTTTACGCCATTTTAATTCAATATGACAAAGTACAAGCGATTTTCGTGAGTCGCGCGAGGGATTAGACACGGGTCATCGGGTAAATGGATTCAAATTCAAATCCGCATTGCCATGTCGACAGCTTTACTTTTTGTTTTGTTTTTTTTTATTTTTTAAAAGATATTTTACTTTTTAAAGATAGCTGTTGATGATGATGATGATGATGATTTTACTTTATATATAAGGTGATGCCTGCTGGTAGGAATTTTAAGAAATCATTTCTCAGTGTTTGGGCCAGTAGTGGCGTAGCACAAGCTGTAAGCACGACGGATATGGGTTCGAAAGTGGGGAACGGAAGTATCTTAATGGGAACAGTTAACACTTGGTCCCCAGGTCTCTCTGCCCTGCTACGTGCGGGATACAGCGGGAAGTTAAAAGAATAAAAGAATAAAAATTGTAAAGAAAATATCTTGTCTAAAAGATAATTTTCGTTTAATTATTTTTTATTCTTCAATGGACACGACATTTTTTACTTACAAATTGTGTTTAAAATTTAATATGTATTATTTCACAATCAGTTTAAAACTATTCCTTAGGAAAGTAACTGGATATACAGGGTGGAATTGTCAGCACCACTTTAAATGAAACCACAGTTTTAACTACTCTATAAAAGCCTAATATTATTCGGAAAAAAAATAATTCCCAAAAATGAAAAAGTAATTTTTTCAAACAAAACAAATAATAAAATTATCGTTTTAAAATAAAACGCCATTTGTAAAGTATAACATAGGCACGCACACACTTACCTATCAAATCGGAAACGTCGCACACGTATGTGTGCGTCACACGAAATACAGGTATGGATAAAAATCGTGAAATGAAAAAAAAATCCTACGTCTAAACTGTTGAGGTACCTTGATTAATTTCTTAGGTGTGGGTTTGAAATATATTACCCTATATGCAGTTTCAATAAAAGAAGCGCTGCCTCTTCCACCCTGTATATTATTTATTCTAAACGGTAACCAAGTCACGTGCAATTCTAGACAAGTACTAGGAATATATAAGCTCTAGACAGGTTTACAATGACTCAGATGAACCATTCCTTATCCGGGTGATACACTCGAGCCACCCTAGCTGGGAGTCACGTGTCTCTCCCAAGCGTCAGTACCAGTAGTGCATAACGCTTGAAGAGTTATTGAGTTGTTTGTATTATGTGCTAATAATATAAAAGTTATTTTTTTTTACGTGTAAGTTAGGGGAAAGTTTAAAGGAGTGTCTTAACACCGATTATGCGTTGTTTTAGTTACTCCGTAACGAAACAGTTTTATATAAAGGTATAATTTTTTTTAAACGTCACGTTGTATTTCGCACTGCAGGGGGAACTTGGGAACCTAGTAATAAGACAATTCCGTTCCCACTTTCCGCCAAATACTTGAGGCATTGCGTGTTAAGTGGTGGAATTCAACCAAATACCAGATCGAGAACATGAAAATATTCAATGTTTTATTCAACTTACTGAAAATCGAACTCACAATCATCGCCTCGCAACATACACAATCACAAGCTACTGTCCTTGCGCCATGACGACCATAATCCATATAATATATATGGATTTTTAAATTTCAAATTCAAAATGGGTAACGAAGTGTCTCAACACTAAGTTCCCTCTGCCTACGCTGCTGTGTGCGTAACCATACAACAAACACAGCGTAATCTAAATACGAATACTTGTACAAATAATTTATTAGAAAACTATTGAATAGTCCAGTTGGTAGCATTGTGGGCTTCTCGGCCGGGGTTTAGCCCAGATACGGGCAGTAATCGATGCTAACATTGAACTGATTTATGATCGCAGTTACTTTACAAATTATTTACTAGTCGCATAAATTATAAATAACCTTTGCAATCTATATTATTTATGGGCGTTAAGTTATCATTGAAATAGCCCTTGTAGCCCAGTTGTTAGTATTGGCATTTGGATGAATGTGAATTCGAAGTTTAAAATAATATTATATTCTTGGTGCTGTCGTGAAGTAATACACTGCAAAATGGTTGTGGATTCGATATTTCTCTTGCGGGAAAGAATTAATATCTTTTTTAGGGTTCCGTACCTTAAAAGGAAAAAAACCCTTATAAGAGCAGTTTGTTGCTTGAGATCACGCGGAGAAACTAATATCAAATATTCAAGCCTACAGTCCCTGAGAGCAACGATAAAACGAAGAAAAAACTTCTAAATCAACGCAATCTAGAAGACATGAGCATTTATGCATCGTTTTTGCTGCATTTTAAATGAATTCGCCGGGTAATCAAAACTTATAGTGTAGTTCTCGGTTCTAATTACAGTTATGAATTTTGGTGAAAGCTCTCACCAAGTGAGCTTACAATGAAAATAAATGCAAAAATCTGCAAATTGAAACTTAGGTATTTCGTAGAAAAAATAATTATATTTGTAGTTCGTTTCATACATAATTGCATACACCCGTAATCCCGTACGAAAACTTAAATCAATTTCATTCGCCACGTAATCAAAACCTGTAGTATATTACTTAAAACCTTATAGGATATCCCGTACACCTACAGTTATAAAATTCAGCAATAAGTAAGAAATTGAAGTAGAAACAGCTATACGAGTATATAAACTCATAAGTCAACCTATACAATACTAATACAAGAGGTAGTATAGAAGTAGTACCAGAAAAACTTACTATAAAGTTGCGCTGCCGGATATTAAACGTGCTATACGAGTCGAGTGACATAATATTTGGGATCACCCTCAATATTTACTCAAGACCTTTCCATCATTAAGACCTTTCCTGAACTTTATTACATTCCAAAGTCAACCATTGGTCAAGAATAAAAAGTTCGATTGGAATAAGTTTTAACTTATATGTTTAATACTAGCGGCCCGCCCGCGGCTTCGCCTGCGTGAACTACGTTATTATTAATTTCTGTCTCCATGACTACCTACGTCATATAAGTGACGTCCATGCAAAATTTGAGACTCCTAGTATTTGTAGTAACGAAGTTTCATACAAACTTTCAACCCCAAAAACAACCCTTTAGAAATCGAACATATCAAATTCCCGTCTTAGCGAGCACCTACGTCCTATAAGTAACTCCTATCCAAAATTTCAGATTCCTAGCACATGTAGTTTCCGAGATTTAGGGATGAGTGAGTGACCTTTCGATTTTATATATATAGATAAGTAATTTTGTTAATAAGCTAACTCGGGAGAATGAAATATAATATATTTTTATTTTCTCGTTCTGGTAATGGGGCAAGGAGCGGCGTTTAGTTCCACCACGCAATGAAATACGTCGTACCTCTTAGTTTAAATTTTTGTATTATGTAAACCTACCTTCCCTATTTCGTAATATAATATGCAAACGTATATCAACATTACATAGTAAAAATAAAATCTTTTTAAAGAATGTGGTAAGCGTTCTTTGTAATAGTAGTTGTCTCGAACACCTTTAAGATAGAAAGGAGGACAAAAAAATTGGAACAGCGGAGAAATTTCAAAAAGATGCTCTTACGGAGCGACGGCTGTGGATTATAAGTAGGAAAAATAAAAAAATATAAATATCACAAGGGGCCCAATTTTTTTTCAGTAATGATATATATAATTTATTTTTATCATTTTTTCTATTTACCCTTATCCCAGGCACAAAGTCGGCGGAGAAACGCTAGTGCTAATACACTCTGTTCTCCATTTTCCTGAATTCAAAATCCTGCACATTGAGTGGAGAAATACAACGCTAAACTTCGCTTACTAAAGCGCAGAAATAAAAATAATTCATTCATGGGAATGGAACCCCCAACCATTTACAGTCAGTTGCTGCCCCACTTCGCCTAAATAGCATTCCCTAATGGGCATGATGGCTTCATCGAATGTCTTGTTGATTTATTAATGAATAAATTATTATAATAAATATTTATGAATGACAAAATTATTTTTGTCCTTCGATCATAATTCTGTTGACAAAATGCCGAAATCGACTTCAATAACTCATTCAATTGATTATTCATGTTATTTGCAGCTTAATTAAGAGGAACTCTCCTTAGCTTACTCTCCTGCTTCTTACTATTTTGAGTGTATGATTTATTAAGGTTTATGTTAAATTAGCGTTTAGCAACGGTTATATTTTTATTAATAAAAGCGAAACAGTAGAACTAGAAAAAAAATGAGCCAGTATCAAAGAAGCTTACACAATATCTCAATTCTTAAAATTTCATACTATATCCCGCGTATAGCACGGTGGATAAAAAGAACCTAGTGTTCTTACACTCCGTTCCCTACTTTGAGTCGATTTTTTCGAGGCCTTGCGTCTTGAATGATGGAACTCAACGCCTGGCTTTTGCCTTGGTGCCAGAGCGAAGAAATAAAAAATATTTAGGCTTGTAGGCTACTGCCAACCGTTCAGGCTTAGCAGATGACCAATTGACCTTTGTCCATATTATAAATACAGTAGGTACATAAACAACCGCGTGGGCTGTGAGCTCTTACTATGCTGAAGTAGATAAAAGGATTAGCAGCTAAAAATAAATCTTTGTATTGTTTCTATGTCAACATAGGTTCGAGGATGTAACATATAATTCACTGTTTTCTCTTTATGACGTAAATATAAAAAAAAATCAGCTACACGCTGTATCCCGCACACTATTGAAATATTTGATGTTTTAACTTCCTCGCCCTAGAACACACAATGCCTCGAGAATTCGGAGTGGGGAGAGGTAGGGCTATATTCCCAGGATCATTATTTAGATCTCTGAATAGGGAACTTGGGAATATAGTATTCTAATCAATCACTTCTGGACATAGGCCTCTCCCAGGGTGCGCCAAAGCTCCCGATCCTCCGACTTCCGCATCCAGTCGAAGCCATCAACCTTCTTCAGGTCTTCTTCAGTATTCTAATATTAATATTTAATTAATTATTCATATAATTAAAAAAAAACACTCACTAATGTCTCTATCTAGAGAACCTAGTGTTAAGAAACTCTCTTCTCCGCTTCTAGACTGAGTTCGAGATATTACGTGTGCATCTTACCATAGTGAATGAAAAAACTGAGGAATTTGAAATTGTGGATTGAAAAACTAGGGCTACGATAGATTTTCTTTTCCGTTCTGGCAAGAAAAAACGATTGGAGATCGAACCCATAACCGGTAAAAATAATCCACGGTGTCGATCCACTGTGCTACTTTGCCCTTAATTCTACTGCAAATAAGTAAGATAGACAAATCTATAAAGATAACAATTTTTTAATATAGAAACATGAAGTAAAAGAAAATTATGGCTACATAAATCTAAGCCAGTGAGCCGCGCACTAATGAACGTAATGGAAAAATCAGTTGGACTTCGTTTATTCTTGATAACTTTCTAAAACGATTCTCTTACATAATAAAGGAAAAATCTTATAACCATATAACCAACTCATATAACCATCATCATCGCTCTATCAATAAGACAAATCGCAGCGTTAAGTTGCGCCATTTTACGCATAGTGTCTCGAAAATGCGTAAAAACAGAGTGTCTTAACACTAGGTTCCCTCCACCAACCTTGCTGAAAAGAAATAGAGCGTAAAGCTAAAAGTCTCACGAACAAAGAGAAGATTAATAAGTCTTAATATCTATTTCATATTATTTATTTAACTTATAAATTACATTAGTATATTTTTACGTGGTAACAAATTGTTATGTTTAAAAATATCCAGAACATAACAGTCGTCGTAAATCGTACGAGGTATTGCGTACGCGCATCTATGATTATTACTATTATACGTTAGAGCCACTAGAAACGAGATTTATTAGAGCGATTCTTAAACTAGGTTCCCTCTGCCTACCCTGCTGTGTG